>WEKY01032819.1:118808-140052 GCA_013390045.1 Picathartes gymnocephalus
GGCCCGCGGGCGGCGCGGAGCGGGGACGGCCCCAGCCCGGAGCCGGCGGCAGGAGGTGACTGAGGGGCACCGTGCGGGCAGGGCCTGCCGGGGCTGCCCCAAGGAGCGGCCGTCCCGCAGCCCCGGGGCTGGCGGGGTCCGGCCGACGTGCGGGCAGAGCCCGGCACTGGCCCAGCCGGGGTGCGAGCGGAGCAGCCGCTTGTTCGGGTGTCCCGGCGCGGGTGTTTCTCGTGTGCACCCCGGGAACGAGCCGTGTCCGCGGGAAGAACTACTGCGGAGAGGGCGGTCCGGGCTGGTCCCGGCGTGCTCCTCGGGGGCACCTTTCCAAGTTGTAGCAACCACGATGGACATTTGTCCCGCACTGAAGGTGTGCACGGTGGCGCTCCCCGGCAGGTTAAATTCATGCTCTTCCCAGTGTGTCGTAGTCTGTTAATGCTCATGGATCACGAGGATGCCCGGTGTTAGGAAGTGTGGGTGAGTGATGTGCAGCAGCCATCAAGCCCTAAACACCTGGTGACACAGGCAAAGCACCAGGTAAGCAGGCTCTGGTAGCTGCAGGCAGGAGAGCCTGTTCTGACTTTACCTCACGGTAGGTCTTCAAAAGATGCGTTTCCACAGAGTTACATAACAAGATAGCAAACCCGCTGTGGCTGTCCCATGATAGTAAGTCATTTGCTTTTGTAATTGGGAAGATAAAACCTAAATAGCATGAGCCCAACACAGATACCTGTAATGCATCAATCAGTTGGCTTTTGGCAAGACAAATCCGGGGGGGAGGAAGAAAAATCCTGTAACGTTCCTTTTGTTTTCCTTGTAGATACCAGTGAAGCACCTGCTGTCCACCACTTTCTTCATTTAACTTCCCTTTGGGGTCAGCTGGTTGTCAGCATGCCTTCAACAGAGAACACCTCAAAACTTTTCCTGGTCCTCGTGTCACTGCTGCTGGTGCTGCCAGTAGTTGAAGCCCTGGACACAGGAGATACCATTGCCTTCCTTCTGGGCCTCGCTGTCAGTGTCATCGGATTCTGCGCCTGCCTTGGCTTGTATGCAAGGAGAAGGAATGGGCAGCAGTGATTTCAGGAAAATGCTCAGATGAAGTGAATTTCTGAACATGGTTTGGGGTTGGGTGTAAGACTGAGCTTTGGTTCTGGATAACTTTCAAAAAATATGTAGTAGATATTTCTGCAAACCCCTCTTACTGTTCAGTACAACAGAGTCAAGACTACCCAGTAAAAGGGATTTGTACAATCTGTTCTCGTTACAAAAAGAGAATTTTATAATGTTTGTGATTAATTATTGCCTTAGAGAAGGGTAAAAACTTTCTGAATGGGGAAGTAAAACTATAGAGTGGCTCACAGTAAAAGTTTCTAAATTTAGCACGTGAGGGAGGCCATCAACAAGTTCCATAATTTTGGTTTCAGTGTTTAATCAGGAGGAAGCAGCTATTAATCTTCCAGTCAGGATGACAAGACTTTTGAAATTAGTCCTAACTAGATAGCTAGTGAGCAGACTGCCCTAACTTGTGTGCTTGTGCTCACGTTCTCTGTAATGACAGTTAACACCTAGCAGCTCACTTCTGCTGTCACATGGATGAGACTTAAGAGAACTAAGGAAACATGAAAGGCTCTTTTTTTTTTCTTTTAGAGTATTTTTAGAGTATTTTTATTTTAGAATATGCCACTCCTGTAGCCTCTGTTCTTATTACAAAGTAGATACACGTAAGAATGATATCACCATTTTTATTTAACATGTATTTCACAGAAAAGTATGTGTAAGGCTGTGTAAATCAGATTAGGGATATGGGCTTTGTCTCTTGTTTATTTTTTGTACTCAGCTTTTTTCTAGGCACACCAGGTTTAAAGCTTAGTTTATTTGGTGTTTTTACTTTTTCCTCCAAAACTGAAGACTTAACTATTTTGATGAGGAATTCTATGTATTTCAGCATTAGAATGTTATTAGAATTATAACAAGACCATTGTGCACATGTTTCTTTTACAATGTAAAAAGAACTTGTTAAAATCCTGGGTTTAGTCAATGGGTCCATTGTTCTTGAGTGTTTTCCTCGTGACAAACCTATGTTGCTAGCTAAACGTTTAGGCTTCTCTAACTGATGCATATGACTTCCCCAGAAGATTAGGACCAAAACCAAAAAAATCCTGGTGCAAAATGAGAGATGTAAATAGTCTTATTCTGTTCATGCTCAGTCAGATTGCATCGTATATGGTTGAAAGACTTAGTCGTGTGTCTAGGACTGTTTCTTTAAGTACCAAAGGTGAAATGGCTCAGCCAAGAATGTCTGCCACAAGTCTCTGACTTGTTAGGGTGTTCTAGCTTGAGCCAAGGAGCACAACCTGTAACAGCAGCAGTATAAGGAGCATAGGAAGGTGAGCTCTCCACAGTTCACAGAATTTCCTTCTAATCTTGTGCTGTGGACACTGCCACTCTGTACTAGAAATCTTGGCTTTTATCTTTCAGAGCTATGTATTTTGATACTATTCTTCCACTTCCTCTGTGTCTCTGTTCAGTAGAACACAAAGCAATGGCTGTGGGCAGGTCTTATCTAAATAGTAGGGCGGGCAGATCATGTTCTTTAAATCCTGATTTCTGCATGCCATTTTTGGCAAAAAGGGACACAATGCACAATTACTATGTACAAATGAAATTTACAGCCCTAAGAGGAGCTTCAGACAGTAGCATCACCTTTGAAAGCTGCCTAGCAGCAGTAGATCATCCTGTATGTGATAACTCAACTGGGTGTGTGCAAACACAGATCGAAGTGTGATCTTTGATGTTCCAGCTTACCTAAACAAAAAACAAACAAAACAAACAGAAAAAAATCCCCCACAAAATTGCTAAAAAATTTTGCCTTTTTTCAGTAAAATATTAAGTATTGCTCTTTGAATAGAATACATTTTAACACAAAGGTATTTTCATGGACTCCTTTATCTATACCTTGGAAAAGATTCCTGGCAATAGTATCACAGAATTCAGTAACAGTTGCACTGCAGAACAAGATTTTAACAGTTAATTATCTTCAGGCAATAGGGATATGAGAAATTGTATTATTTGCCAAAAACTGTATGTACTTCATTGAAAGGTGTTTGCACAGCATAATGGCTTTGTTTCCTGGGTTCTGATAGAAGCTTTATTGTTAAAGGTTTGCATTTGTCAATTACTTGAGCATAAAATCAGATACCCTGGTTTTCCTCTGTCTTATTAAACTTTGATGTATGATTTGCATCAGCTTGATGAAGTAATTCTTATGAAAAGGAAAATTGAGATGACAGAAGTTACTGAAACTTGAGATTCCTTCTGTTGACTATTAGTTTATCTATTTTTGCTTTTGTTAGATAGCTTTATGAACTAATGTATCATAAGGTATGGTTTCAGTTAACTTTTGTGCAATGAGTGTACTTTACTTGGTCCTACTACTTGCTTATCCCATTTCAATAACTCACTAAAAAGCACTTCAGGGAGCTTGTCCCCTTACTTTGACACTGTCAGTTTGTAGTTGCAAAGAATTGTTTGCCTGGTACAAGAAAAACTTGATTTATTTTTTCCTTTTGACTATGAATTTTCAACATACCTTACGTAGTTGCCTTTATACGAGAAAAGATATTTATGTCAGTTTTCTAGTTGGAGATGCAAGGATATAAATGACCATTTTCTGTTGGTTTTTTTTCTTTTAATGAAATACTATGTTCTGTCTTCAGAACTTTTAAGTGACAAGTTTTTAATACATTAGACACTGACTACACTGCTACATGTTCAAGTTTTTAAATTACAGAGATATTCAGTTCATATGGATATACAGTAACACCAAATAGTACATTTGGAAAGCAAGTTTTCCAGCAAGCAACCAGGAATTTACATACCAGATATGATATGGTAAATAACATAAAAGTACATCTTTCTTTCTTTGAACTAAAATTAACAATAAAGTTATATAGGCATTCAAAACATTTCCAGACCTTGTACTGTCTCCTCAGCTCAGTTTCTCTCTAATGGAATTTGAAAATGTGTGGGAAGCTCTGTCACATTAAAGTACAGGCATACTAGACAGTCGGCAGAGCCTTTTGTTTCTGGATCATTCATCTGATCAGATCAAAACAGATTTTCGTGAGAAAAGTGTGTGGAGGTCTTTGGGCGTATTAGGACGCCCCCTAGGCTTTGGCTTCTCCCATGGAAGCCCAAGGACCACATGTCAATTACCCCAGTTCCACTCCCCTCTCCCTGTTTGCCTTGTATGGCCATGTTCTGTATCCCGTAACTCCACTGGTAGTCAGCCCGTTGGCTGGCTCGCCCCTCCCGCAGTTTGCCAGGTGAGGTTATGTTCTAGTGAGCTCCCCTCTCTGTACCCCCATTGGTTTGCTCCCTTGTTCGTCTTCCCTGGCCACTTCCCCCATTGGTGAATGTGTCTGTCTTCCCATCTGCCCTCTCCATTCACTGGTCCCTGCTGCTTGGCCCTGCCCCCTCCGCACCCACATATAACCCTGGACTCTGCATTCCACATGGTTCTTTGTTACTGGCTTCTTCAGCGCGTGGATGCAATAAACCCCGCTGGACTTTCATACAGGAACCCCTCCTGCCTCTGTCGCTTTTATTATAACACCCAGCCGCGTGTGCGAGTTGGAGCGCACCCCTCCACCGGACTGGAGCGCCTTCCCCCGTGGAGACGCCTCTGGGAAGGTAGCAGTGCAAGGCGCCCGAGCCGCGCCGCCACATTAGTGTGCTAAGCAAAGAGACCCATGGAATCATAGAATGTTAAGGGGTTGGAATGGCCCTTAAAGATCATCTAGTCCCAACCCTCCCTGCTAAGGGCAGGGAGACCTCCCACCAAACCAGGTTATCCAACCTGGCTTTGGACACTGCCAGGGTTGGAGCATCCTCACCCTCCCTTGGCAACCTGTTCCAGTGTCTCACCACCCTCACAGTTAAAAATTTCTTCCTAATATCTAACCTAAATTTCCCCTCTTTCAGTTTGTACCCATTACTCATTGTCGTCTCATTACAGTTCCTGATGAAGTGTCCATCTCTGGCTTCCCTGTAGGCCCCTCTCAGATATTGGAACATTGCTATAAGATCTCCAAGCAACCTTCTCTTCTCCAGGCTGAACAGCCCCAATTTTCTCAGCCTGCCTTTTAGGGGAAGCGCTCCAGTCATCAGCTTCATGGCCCTCTTCTGGACTTGGTCCGAGAGTTCCAGGCCCTTCTTCTGTGGGGAGCACCAGGACTGCACCCAATAGTCCAGGTGGGGTCTCACAAGAGCAGAGCAGATCAGGAGAATCACCTCCTTCGACCTGTTGGCCACACTCCTTTTGATACAGCCCAGGGCACAGTATTTTCTGGGCTGCGAGTGCACACTGCTGGCTCATGCTGAGTTTTTCATCAGCCATTACTCTCAATTCTTTCTCCTCAGAGCTGCTCTCAACCACCTCTCCACCGTGCCTTTAGGTGTGTCTGGGATTGCCCTGAACCAGGTGTAGGACCTTGCACTTCATGAGATGAGGTTCACACGGGACCACCACTAATAAATAATATAACTCCATGTCATTCCCTACCCTCTCACAGAAAAGTAACCATCCCAAAACATGACCAGTTTTCATCTCGGCAGAATTAAAGTGAAGAAAATGGTCACTTTTATCAAAGTCTGTTCACTTTCCATTTTATGAGTTACCTGTGAAATGAGAATGTCTTTAATTCTAGAACTTTTCATGGACATTTTCTGCCAACCTATTTCTGAATTGATATGGTTATGGAAATTCCATGCTCAATACCTGCACTTATTTCTCAGTATTTAACTTAACATGATTGTTCATAAGTCCCATGGTAGCAGTTTTAAATTTTATTTTTTTTATCTATTCAAATAATCTGGAAGATCAGTGGAAGCCATATTGACTCATTTTTCCTCAACAGCACATATTTATTTCAGCATCTGCGTGAAAAGCAAGGAACAATTAAGCTTTTTAAAACTTTGATATTTTCAGAAAGGGCATTTGTGATCAAATTCCAGAAGTCTATCTGATATTTGCAGACAGTATATAATCTATAAAGTGGTCTATATCTACTAAAAAAAAAAAAAGTCCTTTTTCATAAAAAGTAATAAAAAAAATTTACAGATGTTGACTGTATATATGGAGCAGTAGCCAATAAGAAACCACTATTCAGCACTAAATGTCACACAGCCATGTTTTTCATCCTATTGTATTTGCAGAAAAAAACATAAGTTACAAAAAACATTTTATATTAAAAATAGGCAAAAAGTGCTTTTCAGAGAAAGATGCATATTATTTAGTAATAATTATGTCTCTAGTGCAAATCTCAATGAAGTCAGCTCAAAAAAATTTATTGTCCTAAATTGAAATCAGGCTCTTCTACAGGGGTGACCATACTGCCTTCTGAATCCCATGTAACTTTGCCACAGCCACCGCCCATGCCAGGGCTATGGCAGCAGGCTGTCCTGATGCACAGGATGCTGGCTAACCTCAAACCCTGCCTAGGAAGTGACAGACAGCTGTGTCTCCCTGGGTGCCAATGCATGCCCAGGCCACTGCTACCCTCTCGCTCCATAGATTCATCTCCTACTGTGAAAAAAAGCCAAACAGGTGATGAGCTATTTGTTTAAACATTCAGGAATAGCTGTTTGGCTGATACATCTTTAACCTTCCATGCCAGATTTCACATTTCAAAATTTAATATTGTTGAGACACTTAATTTTTAAAAACTTGGTATATAATTTATTAAAATACAGCATCCATGTGGGCTGGGGTGAATACACCTAGCAGAAGTAGAAAAGCAGAGGACACTGTCAGATGAAAGGATATTCTAAGTTGACCATCTGAAAAAAGGGAAAACAGAAATCATCTTTGGGAAGAGTCTGAGCCAAGAAATTTACAAGGTGACCTCCAGAGGTCCCTTCCAACCTAATTTACTGTATGATTCTATGAAATCCTAGTTGTAAAAGGGATGCATAAAACAGAAGCTCAATTCATTCGTGTCTTCATTGCAAACAAGGATATATTTGTGGTGAACAAATCTAATCACAGTGTGAGCCCATAGGGAACCTGACTGCAAAAGCTGTGAGGCTGTTCAGTCATCATGTAAGACCACAGGGAAACCAGATGTACCAGGATTCTCCCACTGTGTCTAGTGAAACTCAATCCCTGAGGCATTAAAAGGGTACGGAAAAAAGGGAGCAAATGCAACACACGTACACTAATCCTCTTTTTGGAGTGGGATTTTTAGAGATGGGTTTATGGGGCTAGTACTGTACTCCAAATGGAATTCAAGTGCTTCAGTGTGAAGCACCAAATGTGAATTATGTCAGCTCCTGCCCAAGTCAACGTTTTGAAAATATTAAGATTTGACTGCCAGAATAAAAAACCTTGTTGCACATAGAGTTCCCATTGGCATCAGTGGGAGTTTTGGACAAGGTCAAATACAAAATACAGGTTTGGATGCAGTAGATAAATTAATAGGATGGAGGGGTCCCTGTCATTTGACCAGTAGTCCACCTTGCACCAGATGGTGCTCATTCGGAACTGCAGCCACATTAGCCTCCATCGACATCTCTTTCCTTAGAAAAGTATTAGCTGAGTTATTTATTGTCATAACTGAATGCCAAATTTTCATCTGGTTTAAAAACAGCCCAAAGTTGCTGAAATCAGTGCAGTCATCCTGATTTAAATTCATTTTGAACAGAAAACACAAGAGGCTTCATTCTGACCTTGCACCAGCCCTTATACTTCTGTGTAATGCAGTAGAATTATTCTTGATTTCCATTTATGTGAAAATCTAAATTGGTTCTTAAAATAGATTCTGTCTTTTTTTTTTTCTCTCAGTACCAGTAAATTATTTGACCTACATCTTAATAAATATTTGGAAAAAAATTATTCTCCCCACTCTTATTCCACAAATACACTTCAGAACTTGTGTATTCAACTTAGACTCCACTGTTTTGCCCCCCCAAGATTTATCAACAAAGGCAAAGGAAAATCCACAAGTCAGCCCACTCTCAAGGACACCATACTAATATAAAGTGTCTCTTTGCACACATTTAAGGTATGTGTGCTGTACATGACTGATGTACATCTCCTTACCTTTCTGCCTTGTTGTTCTTACTATTTCAGTAATAAAAACAATCTGTATTTGTGTCAAACTGTTCCTTAGGAACTCCTTTCACCTAGTCTACATGAGGTTCTATGTATTAAATAAGAACTTCATAAATTTTCTTTTCCTGTCCAGAAGTAAAATTGAAATGCCAGTAAAAAGGATTACATCCTCTCAAATTCAGAAGGGACAGAAAGAAAATTATTATAGCAATAGATAGAAATGTAAAGAACTAGAAATCTGAAATTTCATGAGTTTTGCCAGAGGTTTCTCTGCTTAACTCCTAATAGATTTAATAGGAATTAAGAATTAAAATCCCTTCTACGTCCAAAGAGATACTGACCTTCCAATAGTGAATGTAAAGCATGTGATCACTTTATGTACACTACCAAAATAATCTGAAATTGACTGTATAAAATAATTGGCAGACTGCTGTCCTGATATATCATAATGTCAGTTGTTGTAACTCAGGACAATGAAAGTTGCCTAATTCAGTGTAAAACACAGGCTTTGGGAAATAAATGTGTGCTATATAAACAGGGCAGAGGCACTGACAAACATACCTTATATATGCTCTCTTTCAGGCAGTAGTAGCTAAGCAATTTGGTCAGTAAGAATTCTGTGTCCTCTTACAGCACTGGGTTTTTGTTTTTTCATTATCTGGTGTTGAAACTCCACTTTCCTTTTGTCCTGTGCTTCAAAAGCTGCAACCTGGTGTCACAAGAAGGAAATTCTAAGTAAATAAACCTCGTGAGTGAAAAATCGTGTTTTTCATTTTTTAAACAATTGATCCTTGTCATCTGCTTACAGTAACTATTTCTGGTCTTATTACAAAGGCTGAGAAAGATGTAGCTTTTATGAAACTGGGACATTTGTAAAGTGTTTTATAAGTACACGTGTTTTTTTACTTACCACCAAAGTAATAGAAACTCATGAACTATACTGGTTCCAAAAGTTCCTTCTAGGATGCTCACACTGAATAGACCAGAACAAATCTTTCACCATCCCCTGGTAGAGAGGCTTAAGAAATCCTTTCTCAAGACTGCTATATAATGCACTTTTTTCCGATTACAGCATACCTAAGCCTTAAACCATAATGCTGAGTCAAAGTCTACTAGACTTGTATCTCTTTCTTAATTTTAGCACTTGGAAGTTCAATGTTAAAATCTCAACATATTCTTAGTACTTGCAATTATTCATCCTCTTACTCTTCTTGAATTTTTCAATTTCAGAAGCCCCCAGGCATGAATTAACATGTAGGCTTTTTACATTAAAAAGAAACATCTCGATTTCTGTTTTGAAAGTGTATCTGTTCACTAGGAGCCATATTTGCATATCCATACCCCCAATTTACAGGTTTTTAAGTAAAGGTTAAAGAGTTGAAGGGTTGGAAACCTACTTCACCTTAAATAGTTTCGGTTTAAGTATGTTCATAATTGTATTTCAAGACTGCCAAGTATACCAGAAGGCTGAAATTTTATAATTAAGGCCTTTCCTTTAGCTCTCTCCAACTTCTCACTGTATCTACCAAAGGTTATCCCAGCTCCATTTATTTTCTAACTAGGTTTGCCTAAATTAGTCAAAAATGAATTTGAATCTAGCCTTGTAATTCCACTAATTTTATGTTTTCAACTGTCTCTGTCTGGCTGTGACAGCAGAAAATAACTTCTTACATTCCTGCAACAAGTTTTTCTTCTGATTTGTTATGTCTTACTCCAGAATGGCCATTAAGTTACCTTCCCTTTTTTAACTTTTACTTCTCTTTCAATATCACCAAGCTTTCCCAAGATGAGGTCCCTGTTTTGGTAACTAACCCATTTGGTAAAACAAATCATTCTGAGCAATTGCCAACTCTTTAAGTCTGAAGGTCTTCCCTCTGATTTCAGCTTGCTGGCATTTCATTATGTTCCATGGTTGGCCTTGTGGCAGTGTCCTTTGAAAATTCAATGCACTAAAAAGGCTAGGAAGAAAGAAAGAACTTTCTTTTCATCAATATAGAACATGCAGGTTGAAACAGATATATCTTGAGGACCCGTACTTTCAAAGAGAATTCATAAGTTTTATATAAATTCCTCAAATTGCCACAGTTTTGTTATGCATGCATATTTATGAAGAGATATTATACATAATAGAGAGAAACAGTATATCAACTAAATGTTCTGTTAGCTTTTGAAGTATTACATTAATACCCAATTTACAAAGCAGTACAGAATTACACAACAGGTATATTTTACTTGGTTACTGCTGGTACTGTACTGTGAGGAGCTGGTGTGTTGACTCATTAAAAGAGCACTTTTTTGTCCACGTATATATCTTAGATTAGGAAAAACAGATTAATATTATTTGGATCTCTTATTTCCACATTTTGTTTTAATAATGGAGAACAAATAAGTACAGTGAGCCTTAATAAAATAATGCAGTGAAGAACTGTAAGAGCTTAAGAGGTAGTTTAATTATGTAAAACATGACTTGAGCAGAATCCTCCAAAAAAGGACCCAGAAATCCCTCACTGCATTAATAGAAGGACTTACCAGTGCTAACTTTTCAACTGACATTTGCACTTCAGCCGTGAGGTTGCAAGCTTTCCTTTCACATGCAGAACTGACCAAGAGTGTGCAGTGCAGAATCCCGCTGGTCCAGATGTGATACAGAGCATAACCTAAATGTCTTGCTGCCAGCAATGTCCCTACAAGAGTCTGATCTGAGTGGTGTGTTCAGATATGCAGTAGTTCTGAGTCCAGTGAATGCCCAAATGCTGCAGGAAATCCAGCTTTTTTCCACCTAGTACTTACCGACATTGCACGAAACAGAAGATCTGGAATTGAAGCCCAGTCTCCTACCTCCAAAAAACGTTCTCTGAAGTACTAGACAGTACAGTCCGGGAAAGCATGGTCTCCTGTTTATCCTGGACTCTTCAGCTATAAAAATGCAAGAGCAATGAGAGAAGGAGAGTGGGGTGCAGGCAAAAGAGACCGACTTCCATGTTTGCTGCTTAGGACACCTGCCTCTTAGGGCAAGATTTAGGTCCTGGTCTCAGCTCCATGGCCTGACATTACATAGTCAATCAGAAAACAAAGCAAAAGCAGCACTAAACAATCTATGTAGCTGGGACCAGATGCCACGCATTTCTCCTGCCAGCAAACTGTCTTATCTAGTACAGTGCAACATCCTGATTCTGCTCAAAGTTTCACTCTTTTCTTTAAATACCACACTCAAACATTGCCTGACCACATGCAAATACTAGTTCAATTTAGCAAAAGATGCTGCCATTTGCTACTATTAGGCTTGATTAGTTTTGCAGGTGACATTTTAAATAAAACATTCATCCTTTCATGCCTTCATGAAACAGGCAATGCAGTAGTAAATTAATATTTACAGTTTTACAGTTACATCAGGGCTGCATTCATGCAGCTCCTCCTACTGTGCCCTCACAGAGCTGTTCTGATAGTATCTGCAGAATTCAAACTGTTGTGTTTCCTAACAAGATGACCTACCTTTATTGAGAGAGACAGACTGTTCCCTGCATCCTCGGAAGTATAAAACTTAAAATTATTTCTCCTTATTCTACATATAAATGAGAATATTTCATGCTTAATATCCAACAAACTGACAAAATAGGACCGCAGCATAAGGTTCTAGGCATCAAACTATTTGCAGCGAACAGTTAACAGCTGATCTGACATGAATATCCAAAACTATTTTCACTTTCTAGATCACAAGACCTGAAGCTTGGTAGTAGAACATATATTCATGGCAACTGTTTGCAAAACCCTCCATCTCAGACATTACAGATTGGACTCTCCATTGTCTCAATCTTAGGCATTCAAAACAATTATCATCCAGCAGTATGCCTTTTTTGAACAATTTATATTTTCTTTACAGAGCTTTAAATCAATCCAGAGTCATTACACAATACTATATAATACAGATATATATACATATATATAATATCTATACATATATATAAAAAATGTGTACACTGTATGTATTATCTTAAAACTTGAACAATAGATTTGTAGGAAGGCCAATGTCTAGATGTGAACGGTTCACATCAGCAAAAAATAAATATTTCTTACATTGTCACTGTTAATTTTTGTCCCTAAGCACAGCCTAAAAGGGAGTTTTGAAAGATGTCAGTGACAGTTATCCTATTTTATCCTATTATTTTTTAATCCCCCCTCAGTATATTGCTAGAAATAGAAAATTCTATTGTCAAATAGTCTCTCTAATCCTACAACATACTGTCCATTGCATGGTTCACCTCTAACCTACCTTCAAGATGGCAGAAAATTGAAGTATTTATATATCTCAGCTCTACAAAAATGATTGATTTGATATATATCCCTATGCGCTGATAATAGTCATGCAAATAGTTCCATGAGCACAAGAAGAAATGGTGCAGTAACTGCAGCAGAGGCAAGAGGAGCCCAGCAGTGTGGCTGCAGATCAGTTTGATACTGAACTGGTCAACAGGATGTGCAGCATGTCACAAAACCAGCATGGCCTTTGCTACTTGCCATTCTGCCCTGGATACAGAAACCACAGTGACATATCCAGTGCCCTGGCTGCACAGCTGAGCATAGCCAAGCCTGGTCACAAAGAGATCAAATGAGAAGGGGATTAAAACTCCAGGCCTTGACCAGTTTTGACCAGCAGATGAATCACTGTATGCTGAAGCCTCAGTTACAGACCAGGCTCCCTAGGAAGTGGTGGCCAGCCTGAAACTGGAGGCCAGCCAAGGGAAAAAGGTAAACTCTAGGACAAAGAGCCAACACTCACATTCACAAAATTTATAGGAACTTCATCTGAGACCTCTCTGCTCATGTATCCAACTTCACTCAAATCAGCCTTCAGGTTTAAAAGAGAAGGAAGGGAAGAAATATGCATAAATCCACTTAGGCATTATATAGCTTCATGACAGAAAGTATATGAAAAATAATGAACCATAATTACTCCTTTCATTAGGCCCCAACTACATCCTAATAATCTCTAGTGAACCACAGCACGAAAAGAGATGGAAGAAATACCTGCTAACCCAGCAGTCCTCCCTGCCAAAGAATATTCTGCACATATCCATACATGCTAGAAAACTATGAAAGAGCTTGGGGTAGACTGGGTTTACATAACAGGTAAAGTTACGTGTATCTCACACATCTGTCTTTGCTTTATATTGGATGCATAAAAATGTTGGACATAGCTCAGCCAGAAGTCATCTTTCCCCTGTCTCTCAAGCATTTTCAGGTTTGTCTCTCAAGGAAAGCATTCTGTTCTGTAATGTCACTAACCCCATTCATTTTGCTCCAGTGTTCCACTGGCGCCCGTAATGGTGATAGGAAAAATGTGTTCCTGAATGCTGTGATTGGCACTGTTAATGACCATGACACTGCAGAGCTGCTCTGTGCTTCAGCAGGGTTAGCTGATTTCAAGACCTGAATTTCCATTTAGCAAGGTAAACCAGGAGTATTATATAGCTATGGGAAAGCATTTTATCAAAAATCCAGTGTAAAACTGCATAGACAAAAGGACTATAAAACATAATATCTGAGAAGGGGTGAGGTGCACAAACAACACAAACCAAACACTTTATTTAAAAAAGACAATCTACAACCTAACAGACAACACTTCTAAAACCACTGTAACAGATTCCCTCACTGTGGCAAATTAACGGAGCTTTCCACGTTCCTGAGGTGCAGATCTGCATTGACAGGAAATCTTTTCTTGTATGGGAGTGCTCCCCTTCTACCCAAGTCATTGATACAGTGTCATAAGGTAAGATAGGAGAACAGCCACTGAAGAGGCCAAGGTTGCTTAGTGATGCATCAGAAGTAAAACATCATTAGCATGGCCGTGGGTAAGTCCTCCCAGTTCAACTTCTAAATTCCGGAATACTTTCTACCTGTTTCTCACCAGATTGTTTTCATATTATTTGTTAGATAAGCAAAAATCATCTAATTATTTTCATATTATTTGTTAGATAAGCAAAAATCATGCTTTTCACCCATGGCGATTTACTCATGAATTCCTGATAAGTTCAGCTCCTTTCAAATATTTTAGTTGTTGAATTGTACCACTGTGATGTATTCACATTACCGTATGTCATGCAGAGAAAAACAAATAGTGAATGGAATGTATTTACAGTGGTTGAAAGATATTGTATTGTAGATTATACTAAAAGATCTACAATTAATTGGATTAATTAAACAGCAGATGAAAATACATTAAATAAATGAATCACTATTTCTGCAAGAGTATTCCTTGTGTCTATGAATATGCTTCAACAAATCCCATCTACAAGATTTGTAAGGAATGGTATTTTATTTTTTGTATAGAGAAAGAAGAAAGTATTCTCCCTCCTGTTCCACATTCAATTACCAAAACACCAACAGGTTTTCTGGCATAGAAAGAGAGTGGAGAGAATGGATATAGCAGGAACTTCACTAAGCTTGGTTCACATTCTCTTGATGTTCTGGCAAGAGTTTCTTTCTCCTCCCTAGGTGTGCAGGTAATAACAGTCTTCCTGAGGTCAGCAGCTCAGGATCCTGCTGTAGGCGCTGTGATTGAAGCATCTTTACAGTGCTGCACATATTAACCAAGAACTGTTGATGGAATAAGAATTTCAATGCTTCCCACTAACAAAACTGCAAGTTCAGAATAATTCACATTAAAAGATTTGTTACATAGATATACAAGATAGTGCCTACCTTCCACTATGAAAAAAATCCAACCAAACAACCCAAAACTTGAACTAAACAAACTGCACAAAGATTACATTTTGAATATTACATTATTTATATATTTTCATGGAGAAATCCAATATGACAGTATTAGAGAAATACTCTCAGGTATTCTCAACCATTCAAAAATACTACCTCAACAAATGTATCTTCTTGAAACTACTTCAGATACTAAGAAGCTCTCTTTTTTTCCCATCTGTGGAGCTCAGTCATTGATCTGTGTCACTGTGGATATGACTGGCTCTATCTATTTTAAGTCACTTGTTATCACTCATCCTTGGCTGTGAAATCAAGCATTTCGGTAATTCTTCAGCACAGGACAATACATATATAGTGCATAAACAACAGAGACAGCATATGAACCTTTCTTTGACTCACTAACACTCTCTTTTCTCTTTTTCCCTCTAATCACATATATAAAATCACAATTTCTGAAGTCCAGCAATTTAAAAATGTACCTTTTTTGTACCTCTTTTTGCAGGCAATTAGCAGTGCAATTTAACGTTGTTAATTACTCATGGCCATGGTTCAGTTCATTTACATTTTTAACTACCTGATATGCAAGTGAAGTCAAGTCCACACTACCTAAATTGCATAATAACTGAACTTAATACTGTAACAGTGATGTGGCTGTTTATCTACAGAACCTAGATGCAAAAGATATTTCCAGTCTTTCAAATGCAGTCCTACTGAACAAATTGGTAAAAGGTGTTTAGAAGCCTAAGGATACAGGTAAGTATCTAAAGGGATTTTTAGAAGCATATAGCTGCCTCACTCCCATTAGAGTCACAAGAGCAGTTTTCCTCTACAGGACAAAGCATTTTTCATATGTTTGGCAGGTAAGTGTATTTGCATTTAAACCTTCATTTATTCCTGTGTAAAAGGGCAACATAGGTCTACTTTTAAGAACTAAAATTAATTTTCAAAGTCAACTGTGAAATTTTTTTTGAAATACTGAATTACATGTTTTTGAGAAATATTTATAAAACATCTGAGGGTCTGGCTGAATGTTAACATTAAAAAATATAATTATTATCCATAGGAGTTGCTATAGTCGCATGAATGTAATTTTGTTGCAGGTGAAAACATGCATCACTGAGGCAGAGACCAGTAAAGAGATTTTCAGTGTGGGGTGAAATTTATGTATGTGTTGAGAGCCAACTCAGGAGCCAGACACTGCCAACAAATGTCTTTACTCTGAAAACACTGTACTAAGGATAAGAAACAAATATATTGCAGGTGACATTCTCTATTGTGCAGGGGTCCTACACAGGTCTCTGTATTATATAAGTCCTACTTAAATACTACTCCAAAGTTGCACAAATCTACTGCACAGGCCAGAATGTTCCCTTGAAAAAATTCCGTGAGCCCTTTGAAAAGGATGCACTTCAGTAGCATCTATCACAGTGTCTCAAGCAATACATAAATCTTGTGCTGGCCTCTGCACAGGGGTGGGCACACCTTGTAGACTGCCTCTCCTGTGTTACAGAAATATTGGAAAATCCTACAGTGCTTAAATTTACATTATGCAGAATGGGTTGACATTGCATATATACAAATTTCAAGACAGTCCGTAAACACATTAATTACTGAAATGATCAAGACAAAAGGGACTTAAGTACTTTAGATTTTACCTATTGGCAACTTCTGGCCCCATGCTGAAATCCTAATTCCACTGAAATAATTGAGAGACATTACAGACCTTAGTGAGGCCAATATCTCAACCCATCTTTTCAGCAGTCATCACTAGCCTTTCTTCTAACACAATCTCCATTAGTGAGATTTCTTAGTGTCAGACTTCTCAAAAACCTCTCCCATTCTGAGGAAAATGTTCAAAACAATGGGAATCACTTAACCAGCATCCTCACCTGGTTCACAGCTGCGGTACAGAATTTCAGGGCACATATCCTCAAAAGAAAACTGGCAACTACCCCAAATGCTGCTTACACCACAACAAATTCCTCTGCAATAGTATTCAACTATGTCCCATCTCTACACTCAAGTTCCTGGCTCCTTGGCCATGTGCACGCAGTCACCACCTCATGGGAGTGAACTGCCCATACCTGCAGATGGTATCAAAGACTGAGAATATCAAAGTAGGGTCCTCCAAAGAGATGATCTTGATCTGGGAATGGACCTAGTGGATCCAATTCACTAAACAGCGTTCCTTGGTCATTCTTGAATAGTACCTAAATTGAAAAAAAACCCCAAAGACTTGGAATACAGAATCCTCAGTCACCACCAACAAGGCTGAGTATTTCACCAGTTATTTTCTTGGTCACGGTAATTAAATAACTCAAACAGGAGAAAATGAAAGAGTTCTGTACCATAACTCTCAAGAGCTTTATAGTAGAGCTGTCCAAACCTGGAGATGGTTCTTATCTTTGATCTAAATCAGAAAATCAGTGAAATTGTCTTGCCTCCCTCATTTTCTAGTTGAAGTTCTAATCAGTCTGCTGCTAACTCTAATGGGGTACACGAACACTCTCGTGCTTGTGCTTGTACTTCACTTACACTTCTTCTACCCTTCCTTCTTGGGGCACAGCAGTATGTAAGTAGGGAGAAAAAAAGTCAGGGAAAGATATTTATTTTCCTAAGAGTAATCACTTCTTTCTTCTGATATGCCTATATGGGACACAAGTCCTCTATGTTTTGGAACCTCTTTCTTGTTGCCCTTAGTGTTGCCCACCTTATATTGTGTGGTGGGCCAAGATTCAGGATCCTTCCTTGTGCTAAAAACCCAAGAAATTCTTCTTGGCTACCCCTAATCCACTCACTTTGCAACATGGGCTGCCTCACACTATTTTTTCTGAACCTTTCATATCTCTAGTCCAGCTGTTTTGAAGAACTAGTTAGCACAGACCTCATCACCTGTCCTTATTTATCTCTTCTCCCTGCCTTCCAACTGTTCTTGCTTCCCGGAGCCGTCTTTGTCTGACATCTGCCTTCACCTGCCAGATTCCCAACCCCATGACTCTTGAATTTTTTTCCCTCCATGGAGGATGTGACCTGCTCCCGGTGCAAGAGTTTAACACAGCATTATGTCACTCCACTCTCTTACTTACTTACAAGGTTTCTCTTGACTGTCTCTACCCTTACAACAAACAGAATGGAGTTCAAGCCACATGATGGACTTTAGATTTGTGACTCGGAATGAGATAATCTGCTCCCTAATGCATCTCTTTTTCAGTGATTTCTATGATAGGAAACTAACTTTGTTACATGGCACTTCAATCTAGATGTCTACATTTTGTTGAACAAAACTTGTTCTCAGGTTACACCTGTGATGACAAATGGCTTTATGGTGAACTGGTGGTTGAACACTGAATGAATTCTGAAGTTCACAGATTACCTGTAAGCAGTTCGTTACAGGTCCAAATGGAAATCAAGTTTTAAAATGTTATATAGCAACATGATTTTGTAACATCTCTAAAAGAAAGCCCAGACAGAATAAAGTTAAAACCTACTGCACTGGATCTATTTTATGACAATGACGATTGTGTTGCATTGTTTACTGTTAAAAAAAAAAATCATCATTCTTACTCATATCAGGGTGTAAGAATAGACCATGACCATACTATAGTCATTCAGTACCACATATTGTAAATCTTCCTAATCCTGCATTGCAAATGTTTAATTTCCATGCACAGCATTTGGAGAACTTTTTGCTATATTAGATAGACCATTAAGTGCCCACACTTGCTGGCTTAGCTACTGCCTTGCCCTTCACATTTTAAGACAGAAGATCATTGTTTATGTCACTGTGGGTACATATATTTACCAATAAATAAAGGATAGCTGGAGGGGTTTGCATAGCTTGTGACATGAGAAGTGCAACTTGAAGTAGTAACTAACAACCACCCAAAATACCAATTTTTAAAAGGGAAGCTAACCCCTGCCATCCCAAAGATGAGCACCATGTCCTCATAATTATGTTTGCAGAAAATTTTTTTTAAATTGTGTGGTACCAGAGCTTTGTGTCAGTTTTCTGCCTAAGAATAAATTTTATCTGAAACAAGTCACATGGTTGAAATAGTGCGATGTTGGTTTTAAATAACTGTATTTTCCAGTGGCTGCAGACCTCTAGGCTTGGTCAGGCTGCTACTGAAGCTAATTTTGTGGTTTGGCAACCAATTCCAATGCCTTTTAGAGAGTGTCAAAAAAAGAACCCAAACTTGACAACAGCCTTAAAAAATGCCTGTAGTCTACTAACGGTCTCAGATGTGACACACATTATGAATCAACCCTATAAATCTGTCCCACAGAAGGATTTATTCTGGCTTGAATGGAAGCTCCCAGCGAGGAAGTTCCTCAGGATCCAAATCTCTCGACCCAAAACACGCTGTTCCTCAACTGCCTTGCAGCCAAAGCGAATTACTCTTGGGGCACGGCTTTCATGTTCCCACTTCTCCCGGATAAACTTCCATACAAACCGAAGAGGCTGGAGGGCGGAGGGATCAAGCCTCAACCCAACCCTTCCCGCTTCCTCTCGGTTTTGCCGCGGTGGCACCAGCGAGGGTCAGTGCCAACGGGTGCGGGGGCCGGCGGGAGGCCCCTGCGGCGGCCCAGGCTACAGCCGGCCGCCTCCCGGCGCCGCCGCCCCGGCCCACCGGCCCGCATGACATCATCGGGACGGCTCGGGATCGATCCCCGCCGGCCGCCGGCTCGGGCGGGCGCTCCTCCGCCGCGGCCGCCGCTGCCGCCCTGCGCGCCGAGGGAGAACGCCTGCCCTGCCGCGGACGGAACAGGCTGACACCCGACTGATCCCCGCCGCCATGCAGCGAGCGCGCTGACAGTTCTGCGCCGGCTTCGGGCTGCGCGTCGGGAAGCTGCTCCACGGGCTGCCAGGGGGAAAGGTGCGGTGTCCTCACGGCCCCGCGGCGAATGCGCCTTCCGCGAACAACGGCACTTGTTAAGGAGCCCTCCTTGGCTCGGGGGTCAGGAAGAAAGAATTCACCGGGTGGGAATCGGGAGGAAAGAGAACGAGCCACGAGCGGGAGGATCGAGCAGCGGCAGCTGAAGAAACCGCCGGGTCCCTCTCCTGACAGGCTGCGACGCGCAGCGCGGCGGGCGCTTCCAGACCCCCGTTGTAAGCGGATGGGGCGGGAGGGGGAGCCCAGAGGCATAAACAAGGAGCGCAGGACCTAATTCCTTCCCCTCCCTTTCCTCACTGGCTTGCCCAGGCTCGCCAATAAATCCAGCTCAGCTATGCATCGCGATGGGAACGTGCCGCCAAGGAGGCTGCCTTCCCGTCACTGAGGATGCTGCCTTCCCCTCACTGAGGAGGCTGCTGCTGCTGCTGCCGCGGGGGCTGCCTGCGCACCACTGAGGACGCTGCTGCTGCTGCCGCCGCGGAGGTTGCCGTGCCCTCTCTGAGACAGCAGCAGCTGCCGCCGCCGAGGCTGCCGTGCCCTCATTGAGGCGGCCGCCGCCGCCGCTGCGTTACTGGGAGAGATTGTGGCGCTGCGACAGGGGAGGACGGGGCTCGGCGCGCAGGGGGGAGGCGCGGCGAGCATGCGCCGCCCGAGCCACTGACTGGATCCTCAGCCAAGGTACCGAGGCGAAAAAAAAAAAAAAAAATAAAAAAAAAAAAAAAGGAAAAGGATTGAGAGAAAGAAGAATGAATGAAGGTAGAGGAGAATAGAAAAGACCGCCAGGGTAAAGCAGCCCCCGGTCGGCGGGAAGGAGCTGCTCTGGCATGTGGGGATCTCCGGCACCAACAGGTAGGAGGAAAGGGGCTGGGGGCGCCGAGGGCTGCCGCGACTGCAGGTGCGTGCGGAGAGGGCTCACCCGCTCAGGGGTGAGGGGATTTTTTCCAAAGAAGTGGCATGATGGAAGCCCTCACAGACAATGCCTGTTCCGCTCTCCCCAGCTCCCCGCCGCGGGGGGCTCTCGCACGGCTCCGGCAGATGCGGCTGATGCCAGGCAGCGGCACCCGGGCCGCCTTGCAGCGCGGCGCAGTCCAGCCCTGCACGGCCGGGCGCGGGGGAGCGGCTGTGGCCGGCAGTGCGTTTGTCAGCGGCGGTGTGAGTGTGCCAGCAGGGCCGGGTGCGTGTGCGGCGT
This sequence comes from Picathartes gymnocephalus, assembly GCA_013390045.1. Classification (NCBI taxonomy): domain Eukaryota; kingdom Metazoa; phylum Chordata; class Aves; order Passeriformes; family Picathartidae; genus Picathartes; species Picathartes gymnocephalus. Next base: position 139,714 of record WEKY01032819.1, read on the forward strand.
GCGGGCTGTGTGTGCGGAGGGAGGCAGGGCCGGCCGCCGCGGGGACAACTCCACGGAGGAGGGGGAGCGGCGGGGCTGGCGGGAGGGGGGAGGGGGAGCCTGATTTCATGGTTTTAAAACGATGCCATGATCTGATCAGCCTCTGTTTACACAGCAGCAATCAGGCTCTTTTGTGGACGGTAAGAATGGAAGGATTTTGCTGGGATTCAGTGGGAATATCCTTTGTACACCCGAGGTGGCATAGGAAACACTTCGTGTGAATAACGAAGGAGCCTGATCATGCCTGCTGTGGCTCCTGTCCCTGCCTCTGGAGGGAGAAAAAAGAAAAACAAAACAAAA
>WEKY01032821.1:0-21107 GCA_013390045.1 Picathartes gymnocephalus
CAGAGGGACGGGGCTGCTCTCCATGGAGGAACACTCATCCTCCCGGCTCCACGGCCACGAGCGGCCGGGAAATGGGATGCTACTGACACCCAGTGGCTCCCAGCATCCTGCAGACGGGGACTGCACCCTGGGCTGGGGCAGGGGACGTGGCCGTGCTGTCCCTTCTCTGTGGGCTCCTCTGGAGAGAGCACTTGGGGCCCCATGGACACCACGGCCAGTAGGGACATCCCTGGTGGGGAATGGGATACAGGGGAGAAGCAGGGACATTCCAGAGGGTGCTGCATCCATGTTTAGGGTCTGCCTCGTGTGGGGAGACACCATGGGAGAGGTTGTCACCCCCAGCACAGCACAAGCACCTCTGAAAATGACATTGTTTTGTTCCAGCAGCTAATCAACAGATGCCACAGAAATGCTGGAGGGTGGCAGGAGAACAGAGGTTGGGGTCAGCGTCCTCTGGGACGTTCTGGGGCTGCTCCCCCGATGCCCCTGGTCAGCTCTGAGCACAAACACTGCAGGGATGGAGGCTGGAATTTGGGCACGGAGCTCCCGTGTGAGCTGCCCTGTGGTTCCTCCCCTGACAAACACTCTGACCCCAGGCAAAGCAGCAGGTTAGAGCTGGGAGTGGGTTTAGCTAAATCAGGAAAGCCCATTCACATTCCAAGAGAAGCCCATCTACACAGGGAATTATTTAAGAGCAGCAACAGAGCTTTTCCATCCACTCCTCATGTCATTTCAGCTCCAAAATCAAGCAAAGCAAGCAAACAGCATGGAAAAATAACAACAAACTGCCTGCATTTGGCATCCCACAGTGCAGAACCAGAGCAGATGCAGCCTCTGACCTGAGGAACAGCAGCAGGTAAGATGGACACAGACCAGAATATAAAAGGGCTCAGGAGCAGCACTTCACAGCTGAGAAAAACACATTTTCCTATGGGCCCCCACACCGACAGGCTCAGTTTTGCTACAGAGAGCACCCAGAGGCTGCTGAAACAGAAATGCATTTTTAAGTATTTGTTGTTACCAATTGCTGTGCAGATGGAAGCTGCTGATATGAGAAATGCAGTGCTCAGAGGAGCTCTCTGGGCCACTGACGAGCACCAGGGCTGCAGAAAGGCAGAACTCACCTGGGCAAGGCCAGCCCAGGGGCTCAGGGTGGAGCAGCCATCCCTGCAGGAGCACAGGGAGAAGGGCTGCTTCCCCTGGAAGTGTCTAAACCAAATTGTGGGGGGGGGGGACAGAGAAGCAGAAGCAGGAAATTGAAATCCCCTGAGGTGGAGATGTTGTTTGGTGCACAGGTTTTGTTTGTGTTCCTCCAGACAGGGCTGGGGGCTCTGTGCTCGCAGGATCGGGAAACACTGCCTGGAGATAAGGCACCAAATCTGGGCTACAAATAAGGCAAAATCTGGGAATTCATCCCTCCGTCTTTTTTCCAGGCCTTTGCTGTCTCCTCTAACCAAGGCAGCTGGGGACAGGGCGAGCTCTGGGCGGGTCCCAGGAGTGCAGGGGAATGCAGAGGCTGAATTAAAGCTCCATTTCTCAGCCCGAATGAGCCTCCTTGGCACCCACTCACACGCACAGGCATCCGGCTCTGGATGCAAACGGGCTGATTAGCATCGACCCCGCCGTCATTACCGTGGGCAGGGCCAGCTGATCGATGGCTACTCGATAAGGCACAGCCAGGTGTCAGTCACCGCAGGGCAGCCTCCTGTCCCCTCCCCAGCGACCCCGGGTGCAGTGCTTTGCTCCTGGGCCGCCATGGAGAACAAAAGGAACTGTGGCTCTGCTTTGATCCCCCAAAATGTGATGGCTGCTTGTGTGGCAGGGCCCTGATCAGAGCAGTTTCCTCCAGGGCAGGGAAGGAAGCTGTGCCCTTTGCTGTCCCTCTCGGTGTCCCTTGGCACCCAAGGAGGTGCCTGTGCCACCAGTGCCACCCTGTGAGAGGAGGAGCACTCTCTGCTCCCAGCTGGCACCATATCCCACTCACACTTCCCTCTCCTTGCTCAAGGAATACCTTGCACCCACAGGATGAAACACAGATCCTGAAGTGACCTCCCAGCTGGGTCTGTCTGCCTTCTGCAGCCTCCAGCTCTGTGCATCAGCAGCTCTGCCCCCTCTTCCCACCCTTCCCAACTCCACACTTCCTCCAAAGCCTTTCTTTCCTGCCGTGTGTTTGGTTCCCTGCCAGCACCACGGAGCTCCTCGCTCCCGTTTCTTCTGCACAAATTGTTTTTCCCTTGCACATTGTCTGGAGTGGGAGAATCACAGCCCCCTTCTCATCTCGCATCACACATTTTCCCTCTCTCCAGGCGCGCATTCAGAGCTGGGAACAGAACAGCCAGGGGTGGCTGCTTCCTGGGGTGCCTGAGGATCCTTTGGAGGCTGCAGTGTGTGGGGGCTCTCCTGCCTCAGAGGTGAGCAGTCCTGTGGAGCTGAGGGACAGGCAGTGATGAATAAACAAGTGGTGCTGAGCAGGAGAGCTCCGTTCCCTGTTTTCTGCTCCCACTTCCCTGCCTGCTGGCAGGGATGAATGTCTGGGGGCAGAGCACTGAGGCTCACAAAAGAGCAGTGGCAGCAAGATTGGAGTGAAGATCCTGGAGATCCTGACTGGCTCTGGTGCCTTTTCCTTGGTACTAAAATGACGAGCCAGACACAGTTAAGGGATAAAGGGTTTTTACCTCGGGATTTAATAAGGATCCTCATGGTGCAACACTTCACCAAGGTGGGGCATGCTGAAATGAACACACAGGATAAATCATGTATACAATTTTATAGGCCTTGCAAATTAGCATATCTAACAGAGGTACCCTAATGAGAGGCTTGAATGAATAGTGTGATATCCCCCATCCTGAGGAACTGCCCCCTGGATGGGGCTAATCCTAATTTACAGGATGTATTTTAGAGGGGACCTTGGTTTCTCAGGATAGCATAAGGATTTCCAGCCTCCAGCTGGGAGGCCTTTAGGATGTTTGGTCTCCTGGCCTAGCAGAACACCAGGACTATGCTAAGTTATCAGACTTCAGGAATCACAAGTATGTGTGCTAAGAGCACTGAGAATACAAAAAAAAATATATAAAAGAAAAGGCAAAAAATTGTCATGGCGTCAGCTGCAGTGGCTACAAAATGGAGGGAAAAGGATTTGTGCATCCACATGTGGGTCCTGGGCTCTCCTTTTGGGAAAACACAAGATCAGCTTCACAACCAAAACCTCCACGCTGCTGTCATTGATGACAAAGCCTTGTCAGAATCCACCCCTCAGCCTGGATTGCTCCGTGATCACAGCTCAGGGGCACACAGGTGGTGGGGGATCTGTGCTGGGAGGGATGCAGAGGGATGTGTGGAAGCCACCAGGGCTGCTGAGCACTGGGATTTCTGCAGGAAGAGAGGCTGGGCAGGGCACGGTGCCTGCCCTGCTCTCCTGGTGGGATGGGGCTTGTTCTGAGCCTGGGGAGCTGACAGGGCTCCTCACACAGGACAGCTGGCACCTCTGCTGTCCCCAAAGCCCTGGGAAGGGTCTCTTTGCTGTGCTGGCACAAGGAGAGGAAGCTCCCTTGAGAGAGGGAATAACCCCAGGAACAATCAGGCACCAGCTCTCTTGAGACTGAAAACAGGAAAGGAGAAGGTGGGAGCTTCTACAGACATCCCAGGAGCCAAATAGCTGGGATACCACAAGCAGCTGTGCAGCGAAGGCAGAAAAAACCTCTTGTGTAAACTTGATTGAGACAAAATTCCCCCTTGGGGCTCCTTGGCTGGGAGCATCTCCTGGCTGAGCTTCCAGCCCAGGCTGTCCCAGCTCCAGAGCCTGCTCTGGTCCCTGCTGTGCCATCAGTGCCCTCAGCCTCCCCCAGTGAGGCAGCAGCCACCCCCAATCTGCCTCTGCCACTTCATCTGCCACAGCGAGTGCCTTTAATGAATGAATTAATTGTGTTCTCAACTGGGTGCGACACGCATTCAAAAGGCAGCAAATAAACGTTTCCCTTTCCTAATTCCTGGCGTCCCTTTTGATTTGTCATACACACGGACAGTGTCTCCATAATTCCCCCACCAACTGGGCCCTGGATGTTCCAGCAGCACGGAGACAAAGAAGCTCCCAGCAGCAGCTGGGGCTGTGCCCCGGGCTCGCCTCCCTCCGCGCCCGCCGCCTCCGGCGCCGCGTGGTGCCACGCGTTGCTCGGGAGCCCAGAACCGATATTGCATCTCCCTCATGGGTCATCACGAGCCACGGCAGCCCCCTCCCTTCCTCTGCCAGCAGAACCTTGGCGAAATTGCCATCCGAGATGGATTCCTGCCTGTTTTCCCCCGTGCCGGTTTTCGATTTAAGCGTCTGCGTCTTTTCCCCCCGCGGTGTGATGTGCACGCAGGGAGTGATCCTGTGCCCACTCAGCTTCTGGTTTTGCTGAGCTTAATAAGCCAAGAGGCTCCACTGCAAAACAAGCTCCTCGCTCCTCAGGACAGCCTTTTTTTTTTTTTTTCCCCTGCTCTTCTAGTTTTTGGATGGATGCCACGAAAGCAGTGGTGATGTTGTGAAAGCCTTTAACGAACAGCTCTGAAGTGACCACACCAACACCAAAGCTTTTCTCTTATCCAGGAGTGAAGAGGAGCTGTAACTCTATCCAAAATTTGGATAGGACTAGGGAGGGTGGTGTTTTTCTGAGGTTTGGGGGTCACTGGGATCAAATCTGAGATCTCAGCCGTGTCACCACTCTTTCAAAAATCATTTGCAGCTACAGGTGTTTTCTTCAGAAAGCAGAGCAGCAGTGAAGTGGTTAAGTGTGAGAATTCATTTCCCCGCACTGCTGACAATTCTGGGAGGACTGAGCAGACTTCCAGCCCCAGAATTAGCATTTGCAATCCCTCTCATAATGAGAGGCCACAGGCAGCCAGGAACAATCTCTCACCAAACTGTCCTGAGCACAAAGCTGCTCTGGGAAGCAAGAAGCTCTTTAAGAAGGACTAATTGTTAAGATTTGCAAAATCCATTTTTTTCCATCGTCTCTGAAAATCCATTTTAGAATTGGTAAATTTGTTCTAGGATTAGATTAATAGGTTTCATGATTTATAAACCTTTTTTTCTCTCTTGCCCTCCCCTTGACTTTTAAGAAGCAGTTGCAGACTTTGGCTCAGCCCAGGTTTTAGGAGTAATTTCTCAGCCACTGCTGTTGAGATGTGCTGGCAGGGTTTGGTGGATTAGAGGGGGGAATTTCCCACCTGGAATTCCCTGACACCCCAGTGCCCTCCTCACAAACAGGATGCTTGAGGGTGGGATTAGGTGTTAGCACCTGGGAAGCATCCTTAGAGCTAAAAGCAAACAAAACCCAGCTAAATAATGTAAGGCCTTGCTTTGAACCGCCTGAAAACACCCCAACAGCACCACCTGCCCAGAGCAGCTGTGCTCAAATGCGGAAAACACACCAGAAAAGCAGAAAATTGTGCTGTTATCCAGAATATCTCACAAACTCCAGCAGTTTGCTGGGGACAGTTTGCTCAGGGACTTTCCCTGTCAGTGATGGTGAGTTTATACTCACTGGCCCCTGAGGGATTTGTTCTCTGCGCCCTCTTTTCCTCACACACACAGCCCAGGCTGCCCAAGCATCCCTCAGACATCCCAGTGGGATCAAACAAGCCACCGAGACATGAGAGCCACAGCAAATCTCAGCTCCCCGTGGGACCTGTACAGAGCAGTCTTGTGGAAGCAAATAATTTATCAGACTCAATGGAAGGTCCCACTGAGTAGCCCCAAAGCCTCTGTCACAGCTCCACTTGGCTCCGTGGCCACATCATTCCCAGCTTGGCCTGATGGATTCTTAATTAGCACCTTAATGTGAGGAGCATATGCAATGAAGCATGACAAGAAAATCCCCATCATTTAAATTCATTAACAGTCATTGAAAGTCTTCAGTGCAGAGGTGGAATTAGCTCTGAACTCCTTGGGAGAGCCCAGCTGTGCTCACTAAACTGTGCTGGATGTTGCTTGTTTACTGGGCTGCCTCCAGGAGGGTTTGGCCCCCTGGATTTTTTCCCCCTGGATTATTAGGGATTGCAATCCCCCCAACTCCCCCTGGATTCTTAGGGGTTGGATCTCCTGGGTGGCTGTGCAGGGGCACCAACAGGTGGAACCACAGCCATCACCCCAAATCTGGACACAGAACCCCATGGACAGGTTGGTCATGGAAGTGCCAGTGCATCCCTGCTGGTGTTCAGCACATGGATCTCTCTGTCTCCTTCTGACCCCAGGGAATCAGGAAATTCCTGCAGCTGTCTGGTCTCTGGCCCGGCTGTCAGGGCTGCAGGGATGAGAGGGCACATCCCATGTCCTGGCAGAGCTCTGCCTTGGGGATGTGGCTGCCCAGATGTGCCCGTGCCCAGGTGTTTTTGGGGGCACAGAGCTGGGTTCACACCCTGTGCTCAGGGGGATGCATTTGGCCCCACAAAACAAGGGCTGGAATGTGACTGAGAGATCCCCCAGGGCTGCTGGGGGTGAGGAGCTGTGAGAACCCAGCCCCTGTCAATGCACAAAAGGTCGATTTTAATAAGGCAGGACTTCTCCATCTGCTGGAATCCAAGGAACTCCTTTTCCACCCCCACTTTCCCAGCCTTCCCTCCCTCACCCATTTGCCATCTCCCCACCACGGATGGTGGGCACAGACACTGAAGTCACCAGGCTCCCTCAGAGAGTGCCCAAAACGCCGTTCCAAGAGCCAGCCCCTGGACCTGGGGATTTGGGAAACGCTGGGCTGGGCTCAGAATTCCCAGAGAGTTCTCCTGCCACAGGTGAGGAGCTGGGCAGGAACAGCTTGTGCCAGTGTTTGGCTGAAGACAAATTACCAAAGCCAAAGAGGCGAAGAAATCAGAATAAGCTGCTCCAGAGCAATTATAGTGAAGGCCTCATTTACAGAGAAAACCTGATTTAATGCAAAACAGGCTTAGAGGCTGCTGCAAACTAGGCTGGTTTAGGGTGTTTGTAGCTTCTTGAATTTCTTTCACTCAATTAGGGATTGGTTTTATAAGCCAACCCCAAATTTACCATTAAAAAAGAACGAGACACCCTCGCAGAAGTTTGAGTGAGTGCAAATAAATGGGATTCAGATCCATTTCGCATTCATTCCACGTTGCTTTCCAGGCTCCTGAGGTGGAACTGTCTCTGGAAGGGGACAGCAACCAACCTGGTAAATCCAGAAATCCCCTGGAAATGTCGAATGGGCCTCAGGTATGATATCCTTGGAGGTCTGCCTGCATCTGTGGGTCACACTCTGTGCTGGGTTTGGGTGGCAGGGTTTGACAGAGGGGGGATACAGGAGTGGCTGCAGAAGCTTCCAGCTTGTCCTGATCGCCATCCATGAGCTTTTCCTTATATTTCCTCTGCTCTCCAGCTGAGGGGGGCAGGGATGGAGCAGCTGTGGGCCCAGCCAGGGCCAGCCCAGCTCCCAACCCCATCATCTTCCCAGGGCCAGAGCTGCAGGAGGAGTGACAGCAGCGTTTGAAGAATGCAGTGATCTGAGATTCTTTCAGACATCTTTAATAAATGATAGAAAAGGCTTTTTTTTTTTTTTCCCCTCTATGCCAGGAGATTTTCACATTGGGTTTCAAAGAGATCTTTTATTCCCAGAATGGGAAAATAAAACCATTTCCATTCAAAACACTACTCAAAGATTACATTTGCCTCAACCTAATTTTTAAAATCCTTTCAAAAGAGAGGAAAATGAGTGTAAAGCAAACAGGAATCTGGTTTATTTTGGATAATATTGACTCTTCCGTTTCATCTCAAAGGCTTTGAGAAGGTAGAGAGGGCTCACACACACGAATTCCTTTACAGCAAGAAAAATGCTGGAAAACTTCCGATTTCAGGCCACTCCGAGAAAGAAATCTCATTCTGGGTTGGTTTTTTTTTTTTTTTTCCCTGGTTAGGCAGGAAAATGAAATAGCAATTATTCATGCGGTTGTCATTAACCATGCATTTACAAGTTGTTTGGAGGCGATTAGTCAGTCTGAGGCGCTGGCCCAGACAGCAGCAGCGTGTGTTTATTAACGCGGCGGGGGAAGGTGCTGGAGGTGCTGCGGAGAATCAGCCCAAGCCTCTCGCTATTGATTAGCGATTTAGGCAGCCCGCATTCATTAGCATCGCTCTTCCCGCTGTGCTAATGAGCACTTTAAGACCAGCCCTGTAATGGAAAGCTGAGTTTCGGAGGGCAAGCTCAGGAGCAGCTCGGAGCTGCCGATGGGTTCTCGCTGGAGCATCCCGAGCCGAGGGCTGCTCGGGAGATCGGGCAGTTTGTCTCCAGCTCTCCTCGGAGAAAGCTGGGGAGTGGTTTTCATCCCGGGCCGAACCCAATTGCCCTCCCGCGGCTGGAGGCATCAGCTCTTTCCCGTCGAGGTGACTTTGGGGAAATTACCTGGCAGCCCTCGGCGCTGATTGCGTGGCCCTGAGCCGCAGCCAGGCTGGGAAAGGGCCAGGTTCAGGTGCTGCTCGAAAAAACGGGACCATTTACTCCAGCAAATCACTCAGCCCAGCAATGGGGTTCTTCTCCCTCCGACTCTCCTGCCCTCCTTCTTTCCCTTTCCTAATAAAATAACTAAATGACAAGGACTGAATTCTGCAGTAGGAAATTTTTCAGCCTAGGCCTCCTCCCAGGATAATCTATTACCTCCACAAATTACTGCAGACAGTTCTTTATTGTTTAAAACCTTTTATCCAAATAAATGCATAAACCTTTCGGAAGGGAAAGAGGAGGGGGGAGATGAAGGGAACCGGCATTTGAAATGAAACTCTCCTTCCCTCGTTGACTATTGTATGCTAAGAAAAAAATGAAAATAAGTCTGAAAAAAAGACAAATGACTGAAAGAAGAGGAAAGGAATGAGCCCAGGGGAACAGAAATTGGTGATCTGCAATGGATTTCATTAAAGCCTTCCCCCTTTAAATATTACAAGTGTTTGTTCTCTGCAGCCTGATAAATATCTGGCTGTGTTGAGATTGAAAATTGATAAGCCATGCAACATCAATCTCCTTCAGACCCGCAGCCTCCCTGCAAACTCATCACTTTGGGACGGCCCCACTTTAATTACCTGGTGGGGTAATGCCACCTTGGGCAGCCTGGAAGTATTTCCAGGGTTCTGCTACTTTAGGTGCCTTTGGGAGGAGATTTCCCACACATCCAAACACAAAGGGGAATGGAGAGGCCAAAGGAAGGAGCAGCCTCCTCTCCCCTCCTGCCTGGCATCCTCCTTCCAGCACTCCCTGCTGGCAGGCAGGACAGGGCTGGGAGGCAGCAGGGATGCTCAGGGAGGGTTTTTGGGAAGGGGAAGGGCAGGGAGCTGGGGAGTTTATCTCAGTCTGGGGCAGGCACCTGGTTTGTGGTGACACAAACGGGATTGTGCAGCGTTTTTGGCAATACCCACAAACTTTGTGGCTCTGAGGGCACGGTGAGGAGCTGCCATCCCCCCCTGACTGCCCTGTCTGCCCAGCTCAAATGAGTATTTATGCATTGAGCAAGACTCAGAGATGAGCTTCAGGGTTCTCCAGTCCCACCCGTGAGCCTCAATGCCCCCATTGCACCCCAGGGCCCCATTGTCCCCAGCCCAGGGTGAGGGTGATGCCTCAAGATTTAAGGGGCTTTTTTCTGTTCTGCTTTAGTGTGTAGCTCTCAGCTTCACATTAAGTGTTACTGAGCTCTCCTCACAGGGCAGTCAGACACAACAATTCTCTCCAGCTCAACATTCAAGGACAATCCTTCCCAACCTCAGGCCCAAAAGCATCAACAACGTAAAAAAGAGGAGGCCAAGCAAGGAGGATGCAACTTCATCATTCCAAGTTATTCATTGGACAGTTCAGCTCAAGATGCAAATGGAGCAGAACTTCTCCAAGTGTGAAACCCCGTGCCCAGGCCCCTTTTCTGTGCCCATCTCGAGGCCCATCCTGGCAGGGCTGCAGCCGGGCTCTGGCATTGCCAGGCTGTGCCCTTGGAAGGCCTTGCAATCAATCCCTGCTTTATTCCTCTCATTCTGTCTGGCCTCTGCTCCAGCTCAAAGTGATCAGGCATCAAGGGCACTCTCTGGGTGAGGGTTTGTGAGTGCAGGGAGATGTCTCAGCTCTGCACAGACCCAGCTGTTCTTTTTGGGGAACCTCTTGGAAGCCATCCACCAAGCACTGAACTTTCTGTGCCTCTTTGGAGCCTGTCCTGAAGACATTCAGTGAAAAGTAACCCGAGGGCTGTTAAACCACTGCCGAATCCTCAGTTTGACTGGTGGAGCCTCTGGCATCACCTCTGAGCACCCTGGGAACCCACTCTGCCCAGTCTGGCCATGCCAGCTTTCACTGGGGCAACTCAGGGCACACAATTTCTCCTTTCTTCTTCCTCCTCCATCTCCTCCTCCTCTTTTCACAGACCCGTGAGCTGTCCCGCCGTGCTGGTCTGCCCTTCCCCTGCCACAGGCAGGTGGGAATGGGGCCATCCCGGATTCACCCCGAGTTAGGGAGGCTCTGGAGAGGCAGGAAATGACCCGGAGCCGAACACAATGAAGATGTTGCCCGGGAGAGCAACTCCTCTTGTCGGCCCCGGCGACTCTTTATCAGGAAAGCCTCGTTCACTCTAACAAAGCACAACTAATGTGCTGTTTATTATCTTGGCTGCGGCATTTGGACTGTCAGGAGATGAAGAAATATCCCCGGAATTAACAGCAACATAACAGAGGAAGAAGAGCCAGGGGAGAGGTTAAGGCAAGTGCTGTTATCTAAGGAACAGGCTCGTAAAGCCTCTGCACTGAGAAGGGTTTGTGCTTTGGACCTGAGAGGGGAACGGGGCAGCAGAGCCTGAGCACAGCGACAGGCTGGGCAGGGAGCACCAGGGCACAGCCAGGTTCTCCCTCAGTGCCCTGTGCCTTCATGGATGTCAGGAAAATTCATCCACAAACACCAGAGGTTTATGTCCAAAAAGGAGACAGAGGAGTCCTGTAAATTTATGTGAATAAAGGAAGAGGCCATGGGGCATTTCCCCTGGGTTCTCTCAAGCTGTTAGAGGACGCAGCCTCCTTTTTATCCCAATTTCCTGGCCACATTTCCTTCTCTCTTTCCTCACTGGCTGAGGTACTTGAGAGGTACAGACTTCCCAAATCACCTTATACAGACCCCCTTTCTAATATATATCCCTCCTTTTTCTTCTTCCTTGTGTCTCCTCTTTTTCTCCAAGTCCAGGGATTTAACATGGTCTTGAGTGAATAACAGTCTGTGCCAATTAGTGGAATTCCTATGGAATTTATGGTTCTGCCCATTCCTTCCTTCACCTCTCAGGATCTGGCTTTATCTACTAGCAGGCCCACAGTTTGTAAAGACACCTCCTTCTCATTCCTTTCATGGATGCTGCTGCTCAGCCCAGTCCCTGGAAGAGCATTCCCAGAAGGAGTGAACATCCCATCCTCGAAGACTCAGCAGTCTTTGTGTCTTTACAGTGCTCCAGGTTAATGCTTCCAGGTGGGCTGGGCACAGGGAGAACAGGGAATTCGGGAGCACCCTGAGCCAGGCTGGAAACTCAGCAAGAGAGACGAGAGGCTGCGCAGGAGGGAGGGAGGGAGGGATGCTCGAGGCTGGTTGTGTGAGCAGGAAGAGCTGTCACCCGGCCCAGGAGCAGCAGGAAGGGCCCAAACGACGGCAGATTTGGCAGGATGGTCCTTTGGGTCACCACCAGCGGGATGCTGCCAACATCTCCTGACACGGCCCATCCCTGTGGGCTGGACCCCCGCGAGGGATTCACCCAGGAACAGCCCCCGGTGCGGGGATGAAACTCCCTGGGAGTGCCACCCCGCTGGGAGGGTGGGCGGGCTGCCCCCTCAGAACAATGCAATCAGCCACTTAATTCCTAATGTTAATTAACTTGCGCTTGCTCCCGCACCTTTGTCGAGGTATCGCCCTGCTCTCCGGGGTGCTCTTGGGAAAGCAATTATGTGCTACTTACTTGGCAATTAATTACAGCTTGAAGAAGGCCGGGGGAGGGCACCTCTTCCTGTTTGATCTTGTAAATGCTTCATTAAAGGCCCAACACGGAATTGGATGTTTTTGTCACTTTGCTCACCTGGTAACCCCGTCCTCCCTCCCTTCGAGGAGGCAGCGGTGCTGGGAATTCTGCTTTGTTTTAGGAAAGAAGAAAGCCCAGAGCCGGTGGAGTTAATTCGGCACAGACAGCACTCAGCACCTCTGCTGCTGCCCATGGCTCCCAGATGAACGCTCAGGGTCTCCTGCGTTAACAGGGAAGGACGGCTGATGCTTCCCTAATGAAACAGCTTTTCTGGGAGAAAGGCTGCAAATGAAACTGAGCTTTGCACGGGCGCTGCAAACCCTGGAAATGCTCATTTTTAGTCCAGAGCCTGGCGAGAATTTCCGGGGAGATGTTTGAGGTCAAACTCTGACCATATCCAGTCCCCCTGATAAAAGCTGTTAAGCCAAGAAACTTTGGGGTTTACCACTGATAAGAATTTAATGAGAGATGCCGAGGTTTTGATTTTTTTTTTTTTTTCCTCTAATTAAGCCACCGGGAAAAATCATCCTGCTGGAATTTTCTCAGGGAAAGTGCCATTGCCAAAGCCTGCTCTGCTGAAGACACGCAGTTCAATTAGACAATAACTCCTTTGTTTTGTGCATTCTCACCCAGTTTCACAGTGAATTGAGCAACAGCCGCTGAAGAATGTGTTAAATGAATAATTGGGTGCAGCAAGGAGCAGAATCCAAGCTCTTCCACACGGGATAACCCCCGAGTAAGAACCCGAGATGAAACACAGGAGGTTGTAGCCTACAAACAAAAGCAAGAAACCTTGCAAACCATTTGTCTAAGTGGGAAGATAAAAGCAACTCTTTAATGAAAGCTTTCAGGTGCACAAATACGGCGCTGTGCACGTGAGAAAGGATTTCTGTAAATTTTATAAAGTTAATTAATGAGAATATCCAGCAGGTACATCCAATAGGAAATCAGTTACCCCAGTAACCCACCCTTGGGTCAGCCCCTTGGGGTTGGTCCAGGGGCTTCTTTGCCCTGTTTTCTTAAGTTCTAGTGGAAAACAAGATGTCCTTGTCAGAAATTCTCTTCTTAAGACTGAACAGAATGCCGAGAATGTGTTTAGAAAGGGTTAGCTTATTATGAGAAAGGGCAGGAAAAGTACTAGAAAGGACACAACTATATATTTAAAACCTACAAGGCTACAAACATATGAAAAAATGTATAAAAAGCTGAAAGGGCTCAAGGTGCAGAGGAGGTGCTGTGCGCAGAAATCAGTTTGAGGTATCAGGGACACTCTGAAGGATCTCCATGGGTTGGTGACCTTGGCCTGAAACGCTGTGCTGGTGCCACCACGTCCTTGAGTCCAGCTGTGCCACCTCAAAGACTGGGCCAGTTTGGCCAACCCCCAGGCCAAGGTGGCCTTTGTCGCCTCCTCGCTGTCCCTTCTCGCGTTGGGACGGGGAGCACCGCTGGCCCCCCGGCTCTCGGCAGCTCTGCCTCTCCTCCAGCATCCTCTCGGGGAGCCGGGGACGCGGCGGCTCCACCCCGCTTCTTCTCGGCTGGTTCTGGACGCCGCGGGCAGCTGGAGCGTGTCCGAGGTGCTGGGCAGCCTGGCAGCGAGCGAGCGAGGGACAGAGGGGAGAACAGGCGAGGAGGGGAAGAAAAGGCTCTATTTACTGCGGAGCTGCATCTCTTATCTTATCTACCGGATGCTGCAAAATCCAGCCTTTGTTATGCTAATCGCACTCCCGTCAGCGCGAACCGCCGGCTCTCCGCAGCTCGCCCGGGCGCCTTCTGGCTCGAGTGGAAGCACCGAGTCAGCAGAACCGCCGGGGCCATCGCTCCCTCACCGACCGCCCCGACTGCCGGCGCTTTTGTCCGGCACCGCAGCCGCCCGCTTTCTTCTGCTGCCTTTGAACAGCTGCGAGGAGAAATGAAAGGAGCGGAGGGGAAGGCGCACGGCAGCCGGGAAGGAGCCGCGGGGATGCTCGGTCCCGCAGGCAGCTCGGGCTGGACGGGACCACGCTGAGCCCATCATCCCGGAGCGCAGGCTCTGCCCGGGCTGGGAGCTCCACAGAGCTGTCCCAGAGGAATGAAACTCCCCAAATTGCCCAGAACCCCTCCCCAAGAGCACAACAAGCACCTGGCTGCGCACGGGGGTGACCGTGCAGCTCTGCCCACCTCCCTGCTGCCCTGCCGGAGGGCGGAGGTGCGGCTGCTTCCAGCCCTCATTAGCAGCCTCGTTAATTTGCACGGCGTCTCCCTTGCCTCAGGTCCATCCCGAGCCTGCTGCCGATGGCAGGAGGCAGATCCAAGGCTGCGCTGGATAATCCAGCCCGATGGCGAGCAGACAGCAGAGCGAGCGCAGCAGCCTGGCGACGCTCGCGGTGCCAGCGCCACCTCCTTGGCACGCTGCCCCCTCCCAGGGCTCCTTCCCTGTCAGGGCTGTCTGTGCCGGGGAATCCTGCACGCCTGATGGGAGGATAAATGGGAGCCGTCAGTCAGCCGGCCTATCAATCTGCCAAGCTGCATCAAAGCTGCCATAAAAGATGTTTTAAAAGAAAATTGACATTTTTGGTTTATGGCGCTGGGGTTTAACGAAGGGGGAAGGAAGGAGGGCTGGAGGACTCGTACTGCCTCGCACGGCTGCTCTGACGGGCGTTGTGGGATCTGTGCTGTTCCCAAGTCCCCCAGGTTTGAGGCTGCTGCCCAGCAGGGGTGGAGGTCACGCTTTGGGCTCAGCTGCAGCTCAGGGCTGTGCAGCAGCGAGAGGCAGAGCTGAACCCCCTTCTCTGCTGATGAGCAGCAGCTCTGGGTCCGTCCCTACCCAAAATCAGTGTCTGGCCTTGGGGCCAGGCATGGGACGTCCCACAGCAGCTCCTTGGTCGCCTGCAATGCTGGTGGGGGGGATTTTCCCACTGAGCCTGTTCCGCCAGTTTGGGCAATCCAGTGGCTTGCTCCCAGGTGGATTCTGCAGTGTCTAACATGGGCTGAGCACACCTGTCCCTCAGGAGCACCACCACCACCTCCACCTCCTTCCATGAATTGTGCACAGGCTGGAAATGCTGGCGGCTGAGTGGGAGGGGACTGCAGGCAAACAGATGCTCCTTGACAAAACTGGGAACTTCTCCCTTCTTCCCCTCCTGACTCCATCCACCTCGCCCTGGCCATGTTCTTGGGCCCACCCTGCTGCACGGCACCATTTTTACAGAGGGGCAGTCCCCATAAATAATAATCAGCTGTAAAACCTGGGATTTATGGAGGGCCTTTCCCTGAGACACTGCCATTGTGTATTTTACAGCCGCTGCTGGATGAAGCTGGGCACTGTCCCACAAAACACAGGGAGGAAACAGCGATAGAGGAAGGCAGGAGTTCCATCCATGGAACAGCCAGGAGCACCCACATCCTCCTCTGGGCCCCTGCCATCAGCAGCATGGGGATGACACCTTCTGTGAGCCAAACCTTATCTCTGCCTTGTGGTATTCGGTGCCCGCCAGCAGTCCCACTGCAGACATTTCCTCCAGGAGATCCCTCCACACCTCATCTCAACGCTCAGCTTTTATTCCTGGTCCCCCGTCCTTCATTTCCCCCCTCCTTTGTCCATTAATTAATTCTACAAAGCGCCCTGGGATCCATTTATTATGAACGGCACGGCAGCAAATCATCTCTGCAGTTTTATTGCTGTGTGACTGCGGCGGGTCCCTGCTGATTGATGGCTTCTTATCTGAGCAGGAGAGTGGCCAGCGACCCTGAACCCCTCTCTGATGGGGATGTCGGGCACATCCAAGAGTCACAGAGCTCTGATGGAAACCTGGGAACCATCCAGGAACGGCGTGTTCCCAGCCGTTTGCCTCCTTCCAGGCTCTGAAGGCTCGCGGAAATTGGGATTGTTGCAAAGAGGGTGTTGGCCACGCAGGGCAGGGCCGGCTCAGCCCGCGGGGTTTGGCTTTCACGCCTCTGGCAATGCGCATTTTTGGGAGGAAAAGCTAAAATCCTGCACGGCTGAAGCGGGGAGGATTTCTTCTGTCAGGCGATGTCTGCAGGAATCAAATCCAGCGTGGGATGAGCAGGAGCAGAACAAGGGCGGGTGAGGCGGCTCTGTCTGGGATTAAAATAGCGGAGCTGAGAAAGGTGCAAACGCTCCCGCAGCTCCAGCTCCCTCCCAGTTACCGCGCCCTCAGCTCCCAGACTGGCAGCAAAATGACAGCAAACAAAGACTTCGCCAAAAATTGCCAGGAGTTCAGTCAGGGATCAGAGCTGCAAAGTCCTGCCAGGGCTGAACCCGTCCTTAGTGAGCTCAGAGATGGAAATGTTGGTGCCTGAAACACTTCAATGCTGAAAATTAGATGTCAGGTAGCTCCAGGGTTAAACGAGAGGGATTTATGAGCTTTAAAGTTTGAATTTTGCCATCTAAAATGGAAACCAAGTGACTCTGTCCTCCAGCACATCCAGTCCAGGATCTCCTGCCCCTCAGCTCCCCAGCTACTAAATGAATATTACTGCACACACACTCAAAGAGGGCAGATGTGCTAACAAAGCCAAGGGGCTCCGACACAAATTTTCCAAACCCTTGTGGCGATGAAGACATCACATCATGAGAGATCAAGACGAGATGCAAGAGAGGCCCCGAGACTCAAATAAAAAGTCCATCAGCACGGAAAAAGACGAAGCCAAGTGCTCATGATCTCGATGGTAAATCTAATTAGACCTGTTGCTGCTGAGTTCCCCTTTATTTCCTGCAGCACTTTTTTCAGCCAGAAGGACAGATGTCAAGACTGGCCTCTTAAATATCATTCTGAAAGCAAGTGTGGATATCGGGGAGCAAAAACTGTTTATGCTCCCGCGATTAAATGGCATAAAACAATTCTCTTTACAGCAACTATTAGCTGGCTAATGGCATCCCATCATTCCTCATATCACTTAAGTGACAGATGGAGCTGACGGCGTAATTAAGCCACTAAGAGTCTCATAAATTACAAAACTACCGGTGGAGCAGCAGCCCCAGCCAAGGAAAACCTCTGGAATGTGATGTGTGAGGAGTGCAAGGGAAGTGTCTTCGTTAAGGGACTGGAAGGAAACCATTGAGGGGCTTTGGAAGGGACTGGAAGGAAACAATTGAGGGGCTTTGGAAGGACCCTGAGTTGGACCGTGCCCAGGCAGAAAGGGACCTGGGGGTGCTGGTTGACAGCTGACTGAAGGTGAGCCAGCAGTGTGCTCTGGTGGCATCCTGGCCTGGCTCAGGAGCAGTGTGGCCAGCAGGAGCAGGGAGCTCATTCTGCCCCTGTGCTCGGCACTGGTGAGGCCACACCTCGAGTGCTGTGTCCAGTTCTGGGCCCCTCAGTTCAGGAAGGACCTTGAGGGGCTGGAGCGCATCCAGAAGAGGCAGCAAGGCTGGGGAGGGGCTGGGAGCCCTGTGAGGAATGGCTGAGGGAGCTGGGGTTGTTCAGCCTGGAGAAAAGGAGACTCAGAGGTGACCTTATCACTCTCCACAACTCCCTGAAAGGTGGCTGTGCTCAGGTGGGGGTTGGTCTCCTTCTCCAGGCAGCAGCTGGCAGAACCAGAGGACACAGCCTTGAGCTGCACCAAGGGAAATACAGGCTGGATATCAGGGAAAAGTTTTTTACAGCAAGGGTGATAAAGTATTGGAACGGTCTGCCTGGGGAGGGGGTGGATTCACCATCTCTGGGTGTGTTTGAGACAAGGCTGGGTGAGTGTCGCTGTTCTCTCCCGGAACGCGGCACAAGTCAGGAGCTGACACCTCGGATTTCAAGAATCCAACTGCGTTTATTTCAAATTCCCGTGGTTTATAGAACATCCAGACTCAAGTATCACACAATTGGTCAAGACCATTAACACCCTCTTAAAACTACTGGCCAGTTAAGGATAATAACAAAAGTCCAACCTTTTTATGGAAATGCACAGCTGCACAGGTGTTTACATTCCTGAATTGTACATATCTCA
Organism: Picathartes gymnocephalus; assembly: GCA_013390045.1. Lineage (NCBI taxonomy): Eukaryota > Metazoa > Chordata > Aves > Passeriformes > Picathartidae > Picathartes > Picathartes gymnocephalus. The sequence goes on from WEKY01032821.1 coordinate 17,938, forward strand.
CAAATAACACTGCAAACCATGAGAACACTTTGTCTCAAAACTGCAGATAATATTCCTGGGTTTTTCTGCTCCGGCTTTTAGCAGTATCCACAGATGTGGAACTTGGTGCCAGGGTTGAGTTGAGGTATTAGGGTTGGGTTGGACTCCGTGATCTTGGAGGTCTCTTCCAACCCAGTGATTCTGGGATTTCTGGGATTCTGTGACACCACAGATGTGCTGCTTCCATCCCAGCCAGGCAGGAGGGGACCGGCCCTGCCTCTCCAAGGAACGCTGCAAATCCCATTCCTTGGTGCTGCAGGAAGGAAGGGCTGCACCACTGGAATGGTCCCTGCACACGGGCCCTGTGTGGCAAAATCCAGGCTTTTCTCCATCATCTCCCTGTCCAAAGGAGGAGGCTCCTGTGTGTTTCTCATGTGGGTTTATTAAATTGCTCAGTGCTAAGGGTAGGGCAGTCCAGAGACGCTTCATGGAAGCTGGAGCAGATTTTCCATCTCCTGCTTTTTTTGGGGCTCCTTCACTGGATGAGCAGGTTTGGGAGGAGAACCCTTTTTGACAGAGGTAACATTCCTAGCTCCTAACCGACCTCAGCCTTCTCCTCAGTCTTTCCTTTCCATTCTCTATAAAACAGGTAAAAGAAAGAATTGAAGAAAATTATCTTGGATAACTCTGCCAGAAGTTTCTGCTGTTTCTGAGAGATGAGGAAATTTGGAATAACAACTTCTCACCCCCTCTTCTGGAAAAAGCAGGTTGTGCCTTCCTGAGATGTTTTGAAAGGAGCCCCTTTTCCAACACATCCCCTGAAAACCAAGTTCACTCCACAGGACAGATCCCTGATATGGAAACAGATTTCCAGATCCCTGATATGGAAACAGGATGTGGATCTTTTGTCTTTCCTCCTTCTGCCTCTGCTCATGGCCACAGTGAAGGGAACTGGGAGCAAGGGATTCCCACTGCTGGATTTCCTTCAACTCCCAAAAAGCAGGATACTAAAGAGCAAAGCCTTGGGAAAGGAGGATTCAACAAATCCACTTAGGTGGTCTTTGGGATGCCACATTCCCAGGAAATGTGAACACCTCCCACTGGTTTGATAGGGAATGGATATTCTTCCAGTTCCTCAGGCAGCTCTCTCCATCACAGTGGCAGTTTCTGGGAGAAGAAAGCCTTGTAAATGATAAGTTATAAACAGGCTTTTATTTTACAGTTCAACACCATGACCTGCAATGATGCAGCGGATCATTTTAGTAGGATATTACCCCTTTGAATTTGAAATTAATTTAATTTACAAGTCTAAGGATAGAGGAAGAGAACTATACATGGAGATATTATTTCATCAGGGGAAAAAAAAAAAGAGTCCCAGAGAAATGGGGAACTCAGACAAATAGAGGCACATTAAGGCTGACAGTGAATGATGTGAATTTACCAGGGAATTATAGAGAGAGGGTAAGGAAGTGGCAGAATTTACATTCCCTGCCTGTGTTTATTGCTTACAGCTGAGCATTATAAATAATAAACTGGGTTCTTACTGCTGTGTTTTTCCCCTTCCTCCCCCCCCTTCAGATCTGGTGGATTCTGTGACATGCAGGGAGAAGCTTGGAGAAGGAGCCAAAGGAAATGATTTGCTGGATGGCAGGAGGAAGGGGGAGACAGGGGAAGGAGAGAGTCACACAGCAGGCAGGAGAGGAGGAAAACCCATATTTTTGCAGAGTGGAAGCTGCCACGAGGGCCGTTCTGTGGAGTGAGCTTGGTTTTCAGGAGATGTGGTGGAAAAGGGGCTCCTTTCAGAGCTTCCTGGGACAGGCCTACAAAATATCTGGGAATTTTGGTGGCCTCAGGGGCTCTGTGCTGGCTCACAGGGACATTCCAGCCTCAACATCTGCCTCGGGTTCTCTCTTCCCCTCATGCCCAAGGCCCAGCACTGCAGTGCTGAGCACTCCAAATTATTTTCCCTCTTCCCTGGGGCAAGAAGGAAGAAGGAAATTTGATGCTGATTTATTTACAGTTATTTTCTGCTCCTCCAGCAGCGATTTGGGAAGTTTAATCACCAGGTAACTTGTTCTGCTTCCTCCCAGAGCAGCTTTTGCTCTGCCAGACATGTCGGACCTTGTGCTCCTTCCCCATCACAGCCTCCACGGAGGGACCTTTGAAAACCATTTTCCTTGGCCACTTTTCTTCTTGAATGTTTAAAGCACTTTTTCTTTGGGAGTGCACGGCTGTCCTCCCTCACAACTCTGGTTTTTTTGTGTGTGATCTGCCTTGACCCTGCGTGGTGCAGGCTAAAATTCCATGGAATTAGCTGACAGATCTTTTAGTCACAGCCAGTTCTGGGTCAGCCCCCCAGAGAAGGCAGAAGCCGAGAGCAGCCCAGAGCAGGGCACGCAGATGTGAGGCTGCTCAGGCCATCAGCTCCTGCCCCTGCTGCTCTGCCAGCCCCGAATCCCTTCACCCCAGAAGGGCTTTACAAAAGGAAATAAATAAGGCAAAAATAACAGTGATTTTTACTTTGGTACTTCATAATCAGCACCACGGAGAGGAACTGCTCTGAAAGCAGCGAACAACCCCAGCTTGTGCTGCTGCACACCCCAAATGCATCCCAGCAATTGTGTGCCCCTGTGGCACGGATCCTGTGATCCTGCACACCCCAAATGCATCCCAGCAAATGTGTGCCCCTGTGGCACGGATCCTGTGATCCTGCACACCCCAAATGCATCCCAGCCAATGTGTGCCCCTGTGGCATGGATCCTGTGATTCCTGGCAGCTCCAGCTTCATTCCATGAGTGTTTTACACCAGGGCGAGCTCCTCTTGGGGAAGTCCCAGGGAAGGCAGCCCTGCCTCGGGCTCTCCCAAGCTCTGGCTGCAGCAGCTTTGCTGCAGGGCTGTAAATCCTGCTGGGTTGGAGTGGCTGGGCCTGGCACACAGCCTGCACATGTGTGTGTGTGTGTGATGATGTATTCAGCCAGTGTACACCCAATTATGTCCTCTGCACGCTGGTGATCCTCCCGAGGAGCTGGAGATCATTTAATTAATTACACTGAACCATTTCATCTGCATTCATTTCAACAGCCCTGCCTATGAAAGCATCGTCCTCTTTTTTCACCGAGGCAGGAACAAAGGTGCCCAGGTGAGAAGCCGTTTTTAAAAAGCTTCTTTTAATTTATCTCTTTTTTTTTTT
>WEKY01032821.1:21127-82748 GCA_013390045.1 Picathartes gymnocephalus
TTTTTTTTTTTGGTTGGCTCCAGCAGTGTTGAGTGGATGCAACGTAGTTCATTTCAGGGACAAAACAGGAGGAGCTGTCAAGGATGGAGCTGTGCAAATGCCAGGCATAAGAACAAGCTGGAAGAGCTCAGGAGGGTGTCCTGCCTCCAAAAAGGAGATTTGGAGATGGTGCTAAGGCAGGGCAGAGCTGTGCTGTCAGTGGGAGGAGTGAGCACAAACCCCCTCCGGGCACTAAATCGTGGGGTCAAGGACCTTTGACTCAGGTCTTTGTCCCCACCTGAGCTGGGTGACACTGGCACGAAGGCTGGGCTCAAAAACCCCTCGGATTTATCTGCACTGGCAATATTCAGCTGAAAAAGCCAAAGCAGAAAGCGATATTCCCCTCCACCCTGAGTCTGAAACACTTTAGTGTGACATTTTTCATAGGAACCACTCCAATTTCTGAGCTCACAGGGCTCATTTTGGTCTCACACTGCCTCCCATTACACCTGACCATTCTCAAAAGGGTAAAACCCTCCCACTCCTCATTTGATGTCGAACAAAGCACGTCCTTCAGTCCCAAATGAAATCATTGCTGATTCCTCCATCCACTGAAAATTCAAAACTACAAAAGAAAATTGCCCACTCTGGCTTGGGCTGTAATGAATTCATTTCCCAGCTTGTTTGGGAACGGCAGGTGTTGGAGTCAGATTGCAAAGCAGGTAGGAAATGAGCTCACCAAACTTTAGTTAGCAAGAATCCCACTCTGGACTGAATGAATCCAGCCTCGCCTCCTCCTGTAGCCAGCCAAGAGCAGGGGGAGCCCTGAGAGGGGCAGCTCTGTGCAGGGAGCCTTGGCTGCTGCCTGGAGCACTTGAAATTGGATTTCTTGTTGCTCCAGAAATCCCCCAAGTGGCAGGAAATAACCCCACTCCAAGATTTTTGGAGGAGGGGACAGAGTCCAACACACAGGAATGGCAAATCCTTTCAGTATGGCACCAATGCCCAGATTTCTGCTCAATTCCTCACTGGCGAGGGACACAAGTGGCATTTGCCAACTGCCTCGTGTCCTGAACATCTCCTCTGCCTCAGCACTTCCAGCTCCCTGCAAAAGGAGGAGAATAAACACAAGGTTCAGCTCACAGGTGCACCTCCCTGACCTGGGCAAGCCAACAGAGCCTCAGCTCTCTGTCTAATGAGGCAAATACTTAATTAGGGCTGGCTCGGGAGAGGCTAATGAGTGCCAGGGGTGTGAGGTGTCACCTGCCAGGGGAGGGCCTGGGCCACAGGATGGCAGAGGCTGTGCCAGGGGCTGTGGGATGCAGCTGGGGAGTGAGGAGGAGGGAGGGTGGGATACACAAGGCTGTATTTGGGCTCTTCCTGCCTCAGCAACTGCCCTGGGCCACAAATCCTGGGCCATTTACAGCCCAAATCACCTCTCCACCCCAAACCCGTGATCCTTGGCCCCCTCTGCAGCTGAAGCAGAGGCGCTGGCAGTGAGCATTTGCTGTAGTTGTGGGAGGTGACAAAACCTCTGGAGAAGGTGATTCTGCCTCTCCACGGCCTGGAGAGAGAGCCTGGGGGGCTGCCTTGCGTTTCAGATCTGCATGGTTAAAGTAACAGCATTTCCAGCAGCCTTGAGTTGGAAAATGCCAGTTAAGAACACATCCCTGTGTGCCCCAGCACTGCCCTCCCCCCCTGTCCCGCTGGCACTGGGACTGCAGTGGATTCATTGCAGTGGCACCGGGACAAGCCCCAAACGCTGGTGCAGGACAGGGCCCGATAACTGAGACACAAACTGCAGGGGAAGGTTTTGCTGGGCCATGAGACATCTGTGAACAATCCCACCCTGGGGGGATCACTTCCCTCCCATCCCAAACCCTGGATTTGGGAAGTTCAGGCTGCCCCTTCCCAAACAGGAGCTCCATCCTATTAGGAATAGGCAGGGAAATGTTTGTGGTTGCAAAGCCCATGAGATCTGTGTCCCTCCACGATGCCACCAGCCAGGTCTGCCACTTGTGTCTTTGTTCCTTCTGACAAAAGGACCCTGGAATTTGTAAATGCTGCCATTTATTTGCCTTTTTTCCCAACTACACGCCCCTTTCCTCCTCCCTCACTCTCTCCTTCCCTGAGATAATATTGACACCGATACCCATAAAAGAGAATATTAAAATAACCTTTTCCATTACATCCTAATTTAACTGCTTCCCTGAGTTCCACAACACACCTGGCTGTCTTTGTCTGTTTGTAATGTGCTCCTTCATTCCTTTCTTGAGAGTCCCTCTATTCCATCAAATTCCTCCTCCTTGCACACTAAGCTGCAGATTACTTTTTCATAAGATGCAATTTCACCCAGATCTCATTACTTACTCTCTTAATGTATTTTCTGTATTTGTTTCATCTACAATTTCTCCTGTGCTCTGTTCTGCTGATAAAATAGTCAGTGGAGGTGCCGTGGAAGCGACTTGTGGAGTGCATTAACTAAAACTCTTCTTATTCTTGATTTGAGATGCACCCTCTGTGCCTTCAGCCTGCCAGGCAGAGCTACACCCACATGGGTACGAGGCAGGGAGGACCCCAAAATGTTCTCTTGGTTTATTTACATCTCCCTGACAGGGGCTTTGAAGCTGGCCAGGAGTTGGAAGGAAGCTCATTGAGAATTGTGGGGTTTCAAGCCAATCCCAAGGTGCTGAATTTCCTGAGGATGCTGGAATGCTCCAGGAGAGGTGGAGCTCACTTTGGACATTCTCCCCTGGGATATAGCACAGGTTCTCCCCTCCTCAGGAGCCAGGAACAGCAGTTGCAATGTCCTGGAGATGGGAATGGGCTTGGGAGCCCCTGGAGCAAAGAGGGCGTGGAGGATCAGCTGCTCCAAATTACAGGTCAGCCCAGCTGGATAGGAACTGATCCATTTTACTGGCTTGTGGACTGGACATCTTCCACTTTCCAGGTGTTCTGGGAGAAAAGTGAAAGCGACTTTTCTGTGCAGAGATGGCAGTGGTCAGGAAATTAACTGATTTCTAGGGAGAAATCACCAGAAGTTTCAGAAGAACCATCCTCATCCGTTGGGAACTGCAGAGGAGCAGTGACAACGTTGGCTCTGGACCACATCCCTCATCCCACCCTCACACTGCCATAAACCTCTCCTTGGGCACTCCACTGGGCTGAGAAATGGTGATAAAGAGAGGAAAAGTGTAGAAGAAAAGAGGAATCAGGGAGACAGAAGCCAGGGAGATGCTTTTGAGCTCCAGGTGGGAGCCCGGGGCAGGGTGAGGGCCCTGACTGAGCTCTCCTCCACGTGTGGATCCCCCCAGCAGTGCCCCGAAGGGCTTGGATTACTCCAGCCTTGTTGGGATTGTGTGGGAGTCACTGCTGAGCTCCAGATATTTAGTCAGGCTGGTTTCCCTCTTCCCTGAATATTCCAGGCCCACGGGCAGCAGCGTGGCTGGGGACAGTGGACAGGATGTGGTGACTCTGGAGGAACATAAGAGCATAGCCTGTTCTCAGAAAAGAGATATTTACCATAAGAGGCTTAAAGAGCAAGTTTGGGGTCTGGCCTGAGCTCAGGCCAAAAAGAAAGGTTAAAAAAAAGAAAACCCTGTAATTACAGGCAATATTTTTACTCCCCAGCAGATTGACAGGTCAGGAGAAGAATTTAAGTCTCCTTCTTTCCTGAATTCCAATTTAATAGCAAATAATCCTGCCCCTGAATGCAAAGAAACAATATTACCCTGGAGAATTCCAGTGAAGTTCAAAGGAGGTCAGACAACAAAAAGGTCAAAAATTAAACAGATGGCGTTCGCTGATGGTGTACACACAAAAAAAAAAAATGGATGGGATGTGCTGTCCTTTCCCTTCCCTGCTCTCCTCCCCTCCCAGACCCCACAGACAACCCCTGCCTGGTTGCTCTGTGGCTGATCCTGGAGCCTGGAGCTGCCAATGCTCCCTATCCTGATGCTCAGGCAAGAGCTCCATTTTTAATGTGTCTGGAGGGAGGAATTTATTAAAGAGGCTCTGCATTAAAAATATGCAAATGTTCCCAGTAACTACACGGGCCCATGAGGAAGGCAGATGAAATGTCATCCTTTCCTTCTCCCTTCCCCGTTTTTATGCACTCAGGTGGTTTATGGCTCCTCCTGTTTTATACCGGGACTGGGAGCGTGGCAGATATTTAATCTGTTTGGAAATAATTGCAGCAATAATGATTATTTTATTGGGTTTAACTACGTGCTGAAAAAACGCTGCAGCAATGACACACCAGGAAAGGGAGGAGAGAAGATGCTCTGGGGCGGGGGGGGATGAGGTTTTTAAACCCTCTGGTTGTGGGCAGGAGGGAGCAGCACCTGGCCACAGGCTGAGCATAAAATGGACTGGCACGTGCCCAGCTAGGAGCCAAGCTGCCTGTGACCTCCAGACTGGCCCATATCTCCCAAATTAATCGCTCATCCCGAGTTTCTGTGAAGCTGGAGTGCAGCAGGACAGGCAGGGCACGGGGAGAAGCCCCATTAATTTCCTGTTCCTCTGGCTCTCCTCTTTGAAGCTGCTGCGTTACGCAGCCTCCAGGCAGCTCTGAAAACCACGCTGAGAGGGACTCTGTGGTCTTAATCCCAGAGAAAAGGCTTCTCTCAAGCCCCTTTTGCATCTTCCCAACCTTCCCAAATCCCTGCCTAATACCAAGCTTCAGAGAGCTTTCCTACTCGCACTCCCCCTGATTTCTCCACGCTCCCTTTGCCCCCTCCCTCAGCTGCTGCAGCAGAGAAGTGAACGCCAGCCCAGCCCTGAAACAGGGCAGGGTTTTCTGAGCAGGATTCCAGAGTAACTCTTGGAAAAGGAGGGCAAATTTTCCATCATGGCTCTTGGAAAAGGAGGTGAAGCTTTCTGTCACACGGCACCCGGGACCTCCAAGCTTTCAGCAGGAGCAGGAGGATGAAGGGGATGCAGTGTGAGCCCTCATAAACCAGGCTCCCACGGCTTTGGAAAGTGTCTTTTCTCAGCAGAGCAGCTCCAGTTCCCCTTGTTGAAAAAAAAAAAATCCATTTTCAACAGTTCCCACCGAGCTGTTGGCCATGAAAGTGTCCTGAGCTCCAGGTCGTGCCTCTCCCTGAGAGTGAGAAACCCCAGGCAGTTCCACAGCCTCTATTTATCTCTCTCAGGCTGCATGGTTAAACCTCCATAAATATGTTTTCTGCCAGCAACTGGTGCTTAATTATAATATAATAACTGCCTTAATAAATAGAAATGCCTGATCCAAGGCATTTAACAGATGAGGCACGATCTTCCCTCCCATAAATCCTGGAGCAGATCAAAATGTCACAGGGGCTGGGAGCTGCTGTGGGAGGTGAGGCCAAATCCGTGTTTACAGGGAATGGGAACATCTCCACAAGGGCTCCTCAGACCAGACATCACCCACGTTTGGGTTTGTGACAGGGTTTGGAGCCCACCAAGCCAAAATGATTTGTCCAATTAGAATTCACACACCGTGTGGGTGAAGCTGTGTCATTATCAACACGGGGAAAAGGAAATTTGGGGAGACAAATGAGGCAATTCAATCCAAAGAATCCCCTTCCCCAAAAGCAGAGCACAATATGACACAGGGCGATGAAGAAGATGTCAGAGGTTTTCCGTGCCCACTGCAAACACTGCAGCCCTTCCCTGGGTGTCACCAACACAAATTAAGCAGAACTCCTTGCCTGACGTTGTCTCCTTTCATCTCAATTAACTCCCCTTCTTTTTTTTCTCCCTCCTGACTGCTCACTGAAAAGTGTGACCAAAAATTAATTACTCTAATCCAATTTAACCACAATTCCAGTGGGGGAACAGAGGAGGGAGCGTGGCTGAGGGGCTGGAGAAAGGAGCAAAGGCAGAAGTCTCGGCAGGACTTGGGAGCTCAGCTCTGCTCAAGCACAGAGCTGGCTCACCCTGGCTCACGGAGCCTGGGAGGCTGGGAAAGGTGTGATCCCAACTGTGCTGCCATGGCAGGAGCAGCTGGATCTCAGAACAAGAGAGGGAGAGCAGGACAGAGATGACAGACACAGACATGGGGATGGTGGTGTTAGGAGAATCTATCCACAAACAGCAGAGGTTTGTGTCCAAAAAGGAGACAGAGGAGTCCTGTAACTTTATCCAAATAAAGGGAGAGGCCATGGGGCATTTCCCATGGGATCTCTCCAATTTTTGGAGGGCGCAGCCTCCTTTTTATCCCGATTTCCCGGCCGCATTTTCCCTCTCTCTTTCCCCACTGGCTGAGGTATTTGAGAGGCACAGACTTCCCGGAACGCCTGATCCTTCAGATTCCCTTCTAATGTATAACACCACCCCCTGCTTTTAAATAATTTTTCTTTTAATTCCTGGAATTTATAGTTCTCTGCATTGTTTCTTTCATCTCTCAATATACAATTTCATTTATCAGTGGGCTTAGAGTTTATCTGTAAAGAGAGATCTCTTTCATTCCGTTCATCAATCCGTGGAACTCTTCCCATTGTTTCTAATATCTCTCAGTGTCAGTGTTATCTACAGCAGGCCCACAGCTTGTTTGGAAAGAGAAGTCCCTCGTTCCTTTCAGTGGGCTGAGGAAACGCAGAAAATCCGAGTAAAAGGTGAAACCCAACTCTGCCTTCCCTGAAGAGGTGTCCAAATGCATCCTGCTAATTAACTTCCTTCCCCCAGCACCCTGCCAGGGCTGCAGACTCTCTGCTGTGCCGGGGAGCTCTCCTGACACGGCCGCAGCCCCGGACTGGGGACATATGGCAGCAGGATGTGCCAGCCCGGCGTGCCGGGGAATGTGGCCAGCTGGGAATGAGCATTCCAGCCCCGGCACGAGCCTTCTCCAGTCTGCTTCCCTGGCTGCCTGCGAACAAAAGGGCCTGCAGTGCAAATCTGAGGAGCTTCTTGGCAGCAGAGGCGGGCCAGCGTCAGTCAGAGGTGGAAATCAGGACACCGGGCTGGCGGCGCTGGGGATGCCGCTCCCTGCTAGTCCTGAAAACAAACACCAAATGTGTCCTCAGCACACTCACCCCTCTGCTCAGCCCTGGCCACAGCCTGGGGGAAATTGAGCGATATTCCCATGGAATGTCCCCTTGACAATCACCATTCCCCCTGCTGAGAATTGCCCATTTCTTCCCATTCTCTCCACCTGCATTAATGTATCACAAGGATTTTAACTTGCACCCCCTGGTCACCATTACGCCTTGATAGCTCTCTGTCAGGGTCTTTATCAAAAAAAGGCTTTTGAAATTCAAAAGGAGTGTGTGTGTAGATACTCTCTCATTCCCTTTTATCCACTGGTCTCTTAACTCATCCAAAGGATTTAAGCGGGTCAGGGAAACATAATTTCCTTCAGCAGAACCCATGCTGCCTGTCCCTTATCCTATGGAAAAGCCTAAATATAGACTCTGAAAGTCCTCGCAGCTGGGAATGTGAACGCAGCCATCCAGCTTTGAAGCTGCCTGAGACTCGTGCAGTTCCCAGATGAAGGGCTGGCTGGCTCTGTCAAAGGAAGGGAAAGTCTTTCAAAGATGCTTGGAGATAGCAGGAAAGAAGGCAGCGGCCCACACATTCTCCTTTTCCCTCTATTTTTCTCAGATTTGCTTTATCCTCTTCAGCTCCTCGTGCTGAGGAGGAGCCGGGGAGCTCTGTGGGCTAAACCCACCTGGGAAAGAAATAGGGAAAGGGAGTGGCATCCAATGGGAACCAGCTAAAATATCATGGAAGTGAAGGTCCTGGGGACACAGCCACCAGCACAGGGCTGTGCTGGGACCTGGGGGTCCAAAGGTGGAGTTTTTACCCAGTTGAGGCTTGAAGAGAGAAAAAAACCCTGACTCAATGCTGCTCCGTGGGATGGTTTGTGGGGATCAGCCACCCTCTCTGAGCATCATCCACCAATCCTGCAGCTCCCTGGCACCCCTCTGGGAGACTCCAGACGTTTTGCTAATTCAGTTGTCCAGCCTGCCTGTGCTGCCTGCCAGGGATCCCTCAGAGGCTGCTCGTGTGTGGCAGCCTGGCCTGAGCAGTCCTGGATTAACTCGTGGCCTCCTTCCTTGCTCCTGCCTGACTGTTCCAGCCTCCCTGTGTTTGCCTCCACTGCTGATAAGGGCAGCTTATCAGTGATGCCTGATCACTTTGAGCTGGAGCAGAGGCTGGACAAAATGAGAGGAATAAAGCAGGGAGTGATTGCAAGGCCTTCCAAGGGCACAGCCTGGCAATGCCAGAGCCCGGCTGCAGCCCTGCCAGGATGGGCCTCGAGATGGACACAGAAAAGGGGCCTGGGCACAGGGGTTTCACACTTGGAGAAGTTCTGCTCCATTTGCATCTTGAGGTTAACTGTCCAATTAATAACTTGGAATGATGAAGTTCCATCCTCCTTGCTTGCCCTCCTCTTTTTTACATTGTTGATGCTTTTGGGCCTGAGGTTGGGAAGGATTGTCCTTGAATTTTGAGCTGGAGAGAATTGTTGTGTCTGACTGCCCTGCGAAGAGAACTTAGTAACAAGTTAAAGCAGAACAGGAAAAGGAAAAACTTAAGGCATCATCAGGAGCTGCTGAGCCTCCAGGGCACAGCTAGGAGAGATGGTTCTTATTGCATCCTCCCACCAGGCAGTGACACATCAGCCAGGACAGTGTCCCTGGATTAAACCTTCTCCACCCAGAGCTCAGATGTCTCCGGGAGCTGCCATCCATTTCCTTAATGCAGCTGCCTGGCAGTGAAATCCACGCCCGTGTCTATTAGGGAAATGCATCTGTTATGAGCACCAGGAACTCAGGCAGCCCTGATAAATCTATTTAATGGATTCACTTCAACCCCAACCCCCCTTCCCCTAAAAGTTACCTCTGGCCAGGCACTGGAGCTGCCAGGTGGTGAGGGATAACAACATCATGGGACTGAAGAAGAGCAAAACATGAGGGAAGAAAGCAGTGCTGGCTGCATTAGGCACAGGGCAGCCCTGGGAAAACAGCACTTGTGCATCAAGAGCAGGGGAAGCTCGGAGCCAGCAGTTCCACACGCTGCTCTGGAAGCACTTTGGAGACACTCACTAATGGAGATGATGGCCCTGAGGGGAAATGGGAAGGCAGGGAAGGTAACAGCTCCCGTTTGCAGCTGGGTAGGAGGCACTGGAACGAGCCCAGGTTGGCTCTGAGCAAGCCAGACCCAGAGGGCAGAGGCTGCCCCGAGCACCAGGGATGGGGCTGGACCTCATCCCTGCACCACAGCCCTGCCCCAGGGAATTCCAGCACTTTCAGCTCAGTCTCAGCATCCTGGTTCCTCACTCCATCTCCCAGGCTGCAGGTGGAGCTTGGAAGGGCTCCAGGACAGGGACAGAGCAGGCCAGTCTTGGCTCTGAGCTGCTCTCCAGGGAAGTCCCTCGTGCTTCCCGCTGCCTGTGAGGAGTCAGATGTTGGCTGCTGCCATTTCTTGCTGCAGGACAAGGTGAGAGGGAGTGAGGAGCCCTTGCCAGAGCCCCCCTGCCCTTCCCAGAGCTCCCTGGGTGAGGGAGACAGGGTACAGAGGGGGATGTCCTTGACTGGAGAGCACCCAGGTAATGCCTTCGAGAGCAGGGATTCCAGACACCATCTCTGGGCTCTGCTGACAACAACTTCTCCTATTTTAGGCCATAAATGAACATCCCAGATCTCCACCAAATGGCTCCACAGTTGGCAGATGGGTGCCATTCCCCTGGGCCCTGCTTGGAATGGGCCAAGATGCAGCAATTTCCACACAAGTCCTGCAGCCCTGTCTTTTGTGGCCTCCCTCCCACTCCAAGCTGCTACCAGGACTGGGATTTTTGTTGTTCCTTTTTCTTTTTTCTTTCCCCCTCCTCTTCTCTTAACCTTTCTTTGAGCTCTCACTTGCTTCCTCAGCACCTCAGTGTAATTGCTTGCAGTCTCCGAGGGTGCTGGGGAGGATTTATGTAGCACACCAGGCAGCAGTTTGAGAGGCTGCTTTTGGATAGAAGAACTTAATGCTACACCAGCCTTGGGGAAAACGAGCTGCAATCCTTGGCAGGGCTGCGCCGTGTTTGCCAAAGGCTCTGGGGCAGCACAGGCACCTCTCAGCCTCCCTGATCCCTGCGTGGAGAGGAGGGAGAGCTGACTTTGGGAGAGTGGCTCACTTCTTCTGCAGGGTTTTATCCAGAGGGGGAGTCAGCAAACACTCAGCATTGGGAGGAGTTTGGAGAGAATTGGGATTTCTGGCGGACTTGTGGTTATTTTTTCAGCAGACAGCATGGTTTGGCTGGGATTTCTTTCTCTCTGCTGCATCTCTGGGTGTAGGAGCATGAAACAGATTCTTGGGGTACTTCTGTTGCTTTCAACAGCATGAGGAGGGTGTCAGGATTTTGGTGTTATTGATTATAAATCAGTCTGGGCAGGGATGGGAGAGGGCTGTGATGCTTCTAGGAGGAAAAGGAGTTCTTGGAAGGCTCTTAGAGCATGATGAGCCCACAGCAGCACTCGAGTGCCCTGGTCTGAGAGCTGTGCTCTGCTGGTTGGACAGCACAGGCTGTGCCTGGCATGGGTGGAAAGAACAGCTCTGTGCACCAGAGACCCCCAAGGAACCCCCCAAGCCAGCCCAGTCACCCCTGCCCTGCCCCTGCTCTTGCTGTGGGAGTCAAACAGAGACAGGGTCTGGCCTCTAGAAGAACAATGTGTTTTCAGGAGAGCTGAAATGTTTCGCTCCAGTTTTCCTTTAACTCGATTTTATCCCTTTTTCCCCTTTCAAAAATCATATTTGCCTTAATTTTTTCCATTCAGGTTGCTGCTGGAAATAAAACTGGAGCAATCAAACCGAGTGTGGCACGCTGTCTGTCCGTCAGTCTGCCTGCCCTCGCTCCCTCCCAGCTTTTGAGCTGATTTCAAGTGCTTTCAGCACAGAATTAGAGACCTCAAAGCTCGGAGGTGCCAATGAGTGAGATGGAGAGATTCAGCTGAGCAGAGAAGAGCCATCACCCTGATCAGGTCATTAGAGAAGCAGCGAGAGATGGAGGCACAGGAAGCCAGGGACATCATCCAAGGCAACAATTTCTTCACTTCAAACTTGATAGCAGCTTTTTTCAGGAAAGGAGGAAAGGAAAGGAGGAAAAGGAAGAGAAAAGACTTTAAAAATTGTGTGACCTTCAAACTCTACGGAGCCTGGCACTGCTGGACAAACAGCCCCGCTCTGCTTGGCTGGGGAGGCTCTCACTGCCCTCGCCATCCTCACTGCCCTCACCATCCTCACTGCTGGTACCTGCAGGGTCTGCCCCAGCTTTTCCAGGAGGATTCCTTCTCCAAAAGGGTGGTCAGGCTCCGGCACAGCTGCCCAGAGCAGTTGTGGAGTGCCCGTCTCTGGAGGATTTAACAGACACGTGGATGTGGCACTTGGGGACGTGGCTCAGTGGTGGCCTTGGCAGCGCTGGGGGAACAGTTGGATCTGATGATCTTGGAGTGCTTTTCCAACCTTAAACAACTCAATTGTTCAATGATCCTGTGCCTGGCTGATCCTGACTGAGCCACGTGGATCCATAAAGCCGTGCTGGCAGTGGGAATGAACCCAGGCTCTCCTGGCTTTGACAGAAGAGCAGAACAAGCTCAGCCTGCCTGGTCCTGTGAGGGTGATTTCCAGTGCTGCTTCCAACACCCTGCCACTAATGTGGCTGTTCCAGCAACACCAAACCCTCCTAAACCATCCTGGCCTTGTTATTCCGACAGCTCAGGGCCTCCTTTCCTTCTTTCAAGCCACAGCCTTGAAATTCCCACCTCCCCTCCACCAACAGCCACATCCTGCCTGGAATTACCAGTGCAAATCCATCATTTCCAGCACCAAACCAGCATTTTGCTTTCTAGTCCTTCTTGTATCCATAAAGAATCAGGGCAGGGAACGACTCACAACAACAACAACAGCAACACCAACAACCCAAAAAATCCTCGAGTAAATTAACATTGCAGCTGAGGTTTTACACGCACGAAAGTCAGGAAGTTCCAAGTTATGGTTCCCCCTGCAGCTGTAATTCTGGCACACTGCACATATATATTAAGACATTAAAGTTAGCCCCATAAACAGTCATACAAAATACTACAGGCTCACAGGGGGGCCAATCTACGATGGCCAGGGGAGCTATAATTCCTGCTGCCCTGACTCCTGTGCGTGAGTTCCTCCCTCAAAAAAGGAATAAGTCAGCTCTCACTCACTTGTACTTCACAGCTCAGGATGCTGATAGGGAAGAGAAAAGAGGGATTGTTCCTTCTGCTTCTTCTCCATCTTTTTTTTTTTTTTCTCCCTTTTTTTTTTTTTTTTTTTTTTTTTTTATTGCCCAGGCTGTTGTCTGGCTGCCTGAGATCAATGCTCTCCCTTTGTCTGACTTTGATATATCGGGAGGGATCTCAGATTTCTATTCCCAGCCTCTCTCTCCCCGTAGCTGATCCAGCTCCCCAGCAAGGCACAGGCAGGCAACAGATAAGGGATAGCCTTTGATTGAATTTACTTAATTTATACGGCCGATGGGACACAAGAGGAATATTAAAATACAAATTAGCAGCTTTATATTTCCGAGACATTGAAATCTCCCCAGCAGATAAAGAGCTGCTGGAAGCTTATCTGCCAAGGGTCTCTCCCCAGCCACACCTATTCCCTTTCTCCCGAGATCCTGGAGTAAACACTAGGAAAGTTGATAAGTGGAGAGTTAATTTGAGTCCTTAAAGTGACAATAACTCAGGCCAGCAGTTTTAAACAGCTCTGACTCTCTGGGGGAGCTGGCTCTGCCCATTCCGCTGGCCCAGTCTCCCATCCCACACATCCAAGTGGAAATGAAGCTCCATTATCCACAGGAGCATCCTCTGGCAGTCCCAGCAGCCCAGTGCCTTCCTCTAGCTGGACAAGATCCTCATTTTGGGTGGCATATTTCATTCAGCTCGTCTCACTGATAAATCAGGGGTTTCTGTACTGCTGTGGTCACCTTTGGAAGTCACAGGTGGAAGGGTGGAGAAGCAGCAGAGGAAAAGGAGCAGTGATGGTGCAGTCTGGGAAAGGTCCCCATAGACATGTTTTCCTGTGGAGCATAGTTAGACATGCAGGGATACCAGCAGAGGAGCCCTGGAGAAGCTCCTGAAATGTTACATTTTCTTGCAGCGGGGATTGTTAATTGGATCTGAACAAGAAATGTGCCAGCAGAAGAAGTGCTCAGTAGGAAATGCCTCCAGGTAAACTAAACCAACAAATAAACTCAGCCTGGAGCTCAAACTGACCCTGATCTTAAACGAAGGGTCTTTAACTCAAACAGGAGTGAAGAAACATTCTCTGGTGGGATTCTCAGGAAGGAAAGTGGATTTTGAAGCTGTGGCAATGAGCACCTGAATTCTGAGAACCCAGAATTGTTCTGCTCCTCCAGAGGCTCCCGGGACAATTCTCTTCATTTGGCAGAAGGCATGGGCTCCAGGAGAAGCTGATCTGCTGCACGGGAGATCAGGCACAGCTGGAGCCTGGGGCTGCGGAGGGAGGGGGAGGTGATATTCCCCACAAGCAATGGATCCTGAGAGCAGGGAGTATCCCTCCTTCCCAGCTCCTGCCCAGCCAGGATCTGCTGCTGGAGCAGAGGAGGAGGAGGAGGAGGAGGAGGAGGAGGAGTGGGCTCGGCACATTCCCAGCACACGGAGCAGCTGAGAGCTGCTGAGCAATGGGAAAGGTGCAGGCTGAGTGCTGCTGACCGACCCTGTCCTCTCTGGGGGATCCCTCCCGGCACTCAGATGGCTCAGGCTCCCTTTCCTGGATGAGAACTAAGGAATAGTTCTGCAGGAATATTCTGTTTGCCTCGGTTCCTCACCAGAGAGCTGAAAAGCTGGGATGTGATTGAGACAAAGATTTCCTTCACCTTCCAGGCAGGAATTTTCCTGCTTCCCACTGCCACCAAATCCATCCTGGATGTTTCAGTGGAGCCTTGATGTGGTTTCAGAGGGCACTGACACTTTTAATCCTGGTTTAAAGCAGAAGGATCTGGCTTTACCCAATCCTCCTTGGCACAGGTGTGACTTTCAACCAACCTCACAACTTCGATGAGTACACTCCTTTCCCAGTGCCACAAAATGGCTGGATATCCCTTTTTCCACTAAAGATCCTCTGACTTTGCTTCCCATTAGAAAGTAAAATGACCCAGGGAGTGACAAAATTACGCTGTCAAAAACAAGACAGTCACTTTGAAAATCAATAATCCCCCAAGGTGTTATTGTGAGTTAACAGCTCTCTCAGGCCCAAAGCACAGAGCTGGGATTAATGCTGCTCTTGCCACCTTCCCCACCAACATCCCTGCCACTGCTGCTCCTCGAGAAGCTCTCTGACATGGAATTCCACTTACAGCAGTGCAAAGGATGAATTTTTCAGTTGGGTGACCAAATGAAAAATTGTCAAGAGAGATGAGAAAAAGAGAGAAAAGAAATGTGCTACAGGCCATCCTACATGCTTTATGCAAGGCGAACCCAAAATACAATCTTTTTCGTTTGGCACGATTTGACAGTTACTGACTCCCACTCCTTTATTTCCACCCTGCTCAGATCCCATTTCTCAGGCTCTTCATGCTCGTACCAGTGGATGTGCTGTGCCTGCTGCAGAAAATCAGCTCTTCCTGCTCTCTGGACTACACGACACAGTGATAGGACGAGAGGACACGGCCTCAAGTTGTACCAGGGGAAATTCAGATTGGATACCAAGAAAAATATCCTCACTCAAAGGGTTGTCAAGCCCTGGCACAGCTGCCCAGGGCAGCGGTGGAGTCACCTGGAGGGATTGCACAGATGTGTGGATGTGGCACTTGAGGATGTGGTTCAGTGCTGGGGCCATGGTTGAGTTCAATGATCTTAAAGGTCTTCTCCAGCCTAAAGGATTCCATGGTTTGTTTGTTAAAAGGAGCAAAGGTGTCACCTCAGAACAAAAATCAGGTTTGGGCAATGCTGGCAGAAGCTGTTGAAGCCTCTGCTTCACTTTCCTGCCCCAGTCTGCCCCTCAGACAAAATTATTGCACTCACTGAGCTGAACCCAGACTGGGCCAGTCCACCCCACAGCTCTGAAATTGCCCTTCCCAGCAGGTTAATCACCCAAAAGTGATCAACACACAGCAAATGGGCAGTTTAAAGAGGGACAAAACATCTGGGAAGACTGGTGACCCTCCAGAGGCCTGGAGGTCCCTTCCAGATGTGTCCCTGTATTTTCCAGCAGTTATGGAAACACAGCAGCTGGAGAGGGCAGGTTGGGAATGAAACAGATCCGAGCTGCCTGGAATCCCCTTTGCATTTTTAGCTGGCTCAAACCCCAGCACACCCAGCTGGTGTCACTGCAGGGGACTGCAGGTGTCTCGGGAGGTGACACTTGGCACTGGGAATGTTAACCCCAACTCCTGGGAATGGGCTTTTTCCTGCTGGGGACAGCAGTGGGGTTTCTGCTGAGCCAGGACAGAGAGGGCAGGACTGGCACAGCGCTCCTGTTTTTCATGTGCAGCAGAACCCCAAGGTCCTGAGCAGCTGTTGCCAATGAAGCTCCTGATTTTTACAGAGTCCAAGTGTCAGAGCTTCCATCCTGCCCAAATCCTGGGCTGGCATAATTAGCTGCTGCCTAAATCCCTCTTCAGAGATGTATCAGTCACATATCCAGGATATTCACACCAGCCCTCATCTTCCTGGCACGGGAAGCAAAGTGGGAAAATGAGCAAGGTAAAAAATGCAGAGGATTGTATTTCCTCAGTCACCACCAGGCAGCTGGGCAGGCAAGCCCCAAAATTAATATTCCCTGCCCTTATCCACACCCCAGCCTGACCTCAACAGAAAAAAATAGCCAGGCGTAAGAGATGGGGAGCCAAAGTTTCTGCACCAGCTGCACAGATCTGTGAGACCACGGCATCCCAGACTGCAGGAGGGTCCGGGTGAAATTACACATTAGTCTCATTTTCTTGCCTGTCTTGAGCAAAAAAAAAAATGTCCAAAAGGGTCTTTCCTCCTCCTCCCCCTGTGACTAAGGCAATAACCAGAGAACATCTCCTGCCTTGGACTCCTTATTAGTTTAATTAGATGATTTTCTGCATGATTTATCCTGAACGCTGCAATTGCACAATCAAATCACAGATCAGTTGACAACTTCATTTAAAAAATTAGTGTTTAGCAGCTTTGTGGGCTCTAAAAGCTCTGAGGACATCTGTCAGCAGTGACCCCTTCTGATAGTGACAAACAGTGCCAGCCTGTGTCCCCACCTCCTGCCTTGCCTGCAAGCTGGCACGCTGGAGAAACCCTGGAGAACGAAAAAAACCCAAAAACCAAAAAAACCCACAAAAACCATCAAAACCCAAAAAAACCACCCACAAAACACCAGGTCTGGCATCTGCCAGAGCTGCCCGTCCTTGGCCTCCCCCCTGAGAGCGCAGACCCCAGCTGGGAGCGAGTGTCAGCGAGGGAACAGATCCCGCTGCTCCCGGGGGCTCCGTGTTCCCGATGGATTTGCAGCAGCCCCTGCACTTCTCCTGAATTGTGTGGGAGCTGGTGCCCGCTGGGAAGCTGCCAGCCTGCTCAGAGTGTCACTAAAACTGGAGCTCCTGTGCCCATCCCGGGATGCGTGGCTGGGGATGGAGGGAGGGAGCTGCTGATGGAGCGGCTGAAGAAGCTGGAGCTGAGCGCAGCTCTCAGGGTGGGTTTCCCAAATCCCAGGCCTCCTGCAGGAGGTGTTGATCTGCAGGCTGGGTTTGGATCCTGGGTTTTGTGAGTCTGGAGTTTCCTTGTGCTTGGCAGGCTGGCAGGAATCGCTCCCAGAATGGGGACAGTGGTGCCAACAGAGCACTGTGGGACTGCTGGGAGAAGATGAGAGATTTTCCCATCATTTCCTGCAGGTTTGGGGAGGGGGAAACATCCTGTGCCTTCTGAGCAGGGAATGCACGAACTGTGCCTCTGCTCTAAAGCAACAGGAGGCAGACACAGCTTCTCCTCCTGGCTTTATCCTGTGCTTACCCAAAGAGCCCTGCTCTCCAGGCTGGAGGGTTTGAGCGTCTGATCCTTCAGGTGACTCAAAGCCAAGAAGATTCCTCTGAATCCTCCATGTTCAGGCTGAGGCAGTGACAGCCCACCCTGTGGGATCCTTTCCAAGGAGACTGTCCAGCCTGGGTGACACCATGATGACCACAAAGCATCCTTCACCCTCAGAGATCTCCAGAAATCCCACTGACACCATCTGAGTCCAGACCCTGTGAAGGCGCTCAGGAATCAGCCTCCATTGCACATCTTCAGCAGCCTGAGACAACTGATTATAACGAGCTGTGCTAATTAGACTGTTTTAATTCACAGGCCAGCAGGCTAGGAGAGATGTGAACCAAGGGAACCTTTGGGAGGCAGCTGCTGGGATTTCCAGCCGCTGTAACTCCTCCAAGTTGCTCACTGGTGAGTCCTTTAGCAAATGTCTCCTGTCCCCCCTCTCTCCCCAGAAGGAGACCTTGGCCAGGAAGGGCGAGAAAGGACAGAACCCCCATTCCTCCGTTCTCCAGCAGCCCCTCTGGGCCATGGAATGACAGCTGTTTCCAGTCAAATGAGCCTCCTCCTCTCCTTCCCCCTTCCCACGTTTGCTTCAGCTGTTATTCAATTGCACAGACGAAAGAAACAACTCAGGAAGGAGCTAATTAGAGGAAGACAATGCAGCAGATGAACTGAGGTGGAACAGGGGAAGGAGGTGGTGGATGGTAGAGAAGGGAATGGGAATCCTGAGAGGAGCAGCAAATACATGGAGCCAGTCCACAGGGACCATTAAAAAAAGCACTTAACGGTCAGGGGCACCTCCCAGAATTGCTAAAAACAGAGGAAACAGCAGGACTTGCCACCCATCTTCTGGTTGTGCCAACCTTTCTAGCCCTGGGAGCTCCCGGAGAAACTCCCTCTTCAAGCCTGAGTTTCCCTTTCTTGTAAAAATCCAGCTCCATTCCTGCTTGTGTTCAGGAATGATCAGTGATGGACTTAGAAACATCCTGAGATGTGCAGACCAAAGGGACTTCAGAAGAACACCTCAGACAGAAGAACACCTTAGCAGAACAAATCTCCTTGGAAAGTTGCTCTTTGGAGCCTTGGGAAGGTGTGCAGGAGATCAGGCAGCTGGGACAAGGGTGAGGAGTCCAAGAGATGCTTTAGGTGACCTTTTGGCCAAACCACGGTCCATGGAACTCCGGGGATTGAATGCAGCCCTAACTTGGCTCTTGGGCACGTCTAGAAATCCAAATCTAGAATTCCCAGTTGGGTAAAGGCAGGTACTGGCCTGTCCCAGCATCTCCTTCCCCTCAGTGGCACCATCTCCAGTGTCCCATACTTCTCTTTATTACCAAAATCCCCCAAAGACACCACTGATGATGGAAAACCATTGGAGAGGCAATTAGAAAGAAGTTAAAGTGAATTATATATGCAGGGTTTATTTTCTGTTTTCTGCTAAGGCTGCTGCCAATTATTGTGCAATTAGGCTGCCTTCATTAGCAAATGAGATTAAAATTAACATCGTTAATTACTTGTTCTGTTAAACAGGGGGAAGCAGGCATTTAAGGGGAAGATGCAGGGAAGGTTGTGCTCAGAGCAGATGGAGCAGCGTTCTCCAGCACCGTTCCTTCAAGGGCTGCTCTGGGTTATTCACTCTGGGCTAATGCAGAGATTAAATTCACACCACTCTGGCAAGGCCTTGCAGGAATGTGGCCCAGGTAGCTCAGAAAATCATCTTCACACAGTGAAAAACAAAAGCTGATGGCCACAGGGAGCAGCCACGGGATTGTTCCCACCTGGGACTGGAGGAAGCCTCTCCCAGTTGCTGATTGAAACCAGGAACTTGTAAGGGTCTGACACCAACAGTGATGGGGAAATGGAGCTGTTGTTATTTGTGGCAATGTTTTCTTAGCCTGGACATTTTGTGGACATGAAGAAGACTCTCCTGGGCTCCCAGGCTGGACAGGGAGGTCAAGGAGGAGCAGCAGAGCTCCAAAGTGGTGGTGGTGGTGGTGGCTTCACAAACCGACTCAGCTGCAAAACCTGGATGCTGAGTAAATCCAAAGTGATGCCACTGATTTGTGAGGCCACACTTTGAAGTTCCTGGATCCTCAGGAAGGAGCTCAGGAAGTCACCCAGCCCAGCCTGCTGTCCCCATACAGAGCTGCTGTGGCTGGACCATTTTCAGCTCTTGTCTCTCTAGGCCACCCTTGCAGCTCCAGTGCAGGCCCTGCCCCTTCTGACACCTTCTGCCCAACATTTTGCTTTCTTTTCCTTTGGGAAGGCTCCTCTAAGTGTTTCATCAGATCTGCAGTTGCCCAGTGTTAGCTGGCTGCTCCATGGACATGGAAAAGTGATTATTCCCATTGTGTTTGCATCAGATTTTTTTGTATTTCAGAACTATTCCAGTCTTGCCTGAGTTCCTCTTCTTTGGACTAAACCATCCCAGTTTCCTCAATCTTCCTTTTCACATCATTCCTGCCAATCTTCAGTCAGTCCTCCTTGCTCTGAACTCTCTTCCAATGCTTTGCAACTTTCTGGATGAGTTGTGCCCCAAACTGGATCCAGCACCCAGCTGAGTTCTCCATAGCACTGGGCAAAGCAGGAACTCCATTTTACATGTCCTATCTACACTCTCCTGTCTGTCATTTTTCACAGCAGCTGGGCATCTCTCATCCACTCGGTGATCAAAAAGAGAGCTCCAGACTTCCCTGCAGGATTGTCTTTCTTCATCTTGCATGAGAACAGTTCATTATGCCTGCCTAGATGGAAAATCCTGTACTTATCTCTATTAAATTGCATCTAATTTCTTCCAAACCATTTCTCCAATTTGTCAAAATCATTTTGAGAGAAATAGACAGATTGAAAAGGTCTCGTGGAAAACACGGAGAGCAGTAAGACAGCCCTGAATTTCATCCTGAGCCTTGCCAGGCTGAGGCTTCCCTTGGATTCTGTGCCTCTCTCACCTTGCTGGGCAACACCTAAAAGCAAAATGTGGCCCCTGTGAGGGACGTTGTCACAAGCTGAGCCTCTTCAAAGCATCCAGATGTGGGAATAATGTCCCAAACAGCAGGAAAGGCACTGCTGTGGCTGCAGAACCCCTGCTCAGGCTGCTCCCTCAGCCCACGCTGGAGTCCTCGCAGGGCACTGCGACATCACTCCCCAGCTCCAAGCAAACCCAGACTCCAGAAGAGGATCAAAGCCTTAGGAAATGGACTCAGCTGCACTCCTGACCTGCTGCAGGGGTTACCTGGCAGCCTGTGTGCTGCTCCTCGTGCTAATGGACTCCCTTTTCTCTGAGCACAGGTGGCAGCCAGGGCTGAGAGCCTCTCTGCGTAAGGCTTGGACAAAGCAGGGCGAGTTTTTATTAGATCTGCTTTGGAGCACACAAACCTTTGCATTGGGAATAAGAGCATCAGGCTGCAAGTGAATGAAAGCTGAGGTCACTTCTTCTGCTTCCTTTGCTTGCAGGTTCCTCTGCTCTAAAAATACCAGGTGCCCCTTTGCCACAGGTCAGAACTTCCATGACGAGGAGCAGCCTGGCTGGAACAGACTCTGCTGATCCTGAGGGAGCACACAGGGCTCAGCCTCTTCCCTGCTGTGTTTGGATCTCTGGCTGACCCCACAGGAGCCATTTCCCCTCTCTCAGAGTTTCTCACCTGCACACAAGATGCAGCAGTTGTGAGCAGCACCACTGGCAGCAGTGCCAGCACCAGCAGTGCCAGCAGAGCCCAAGTTCAGCACTCACAGATGCTGGATGCATCTGAATGCACCCCATTTTTTACTCTCCTGACACCCCTGTGAAGCTTGGAGGAGAAATCTTCCCATCTCTCCAGCTGGAAACCTCAGTCAGAAAGAGATTTAACAGTGTACCCATGGTTAGTCATGAGCAGGAGGCCACTTGGGGAACTGATACTATTTCTTACTCAGGGGAGATTTCCAGTGTTGATGATCTGTAAAATGTTTGCCTTGAATTTCCTTAAGACCCAGCACAGAGCAGTATCTTATTCCAAAGCTGTGTTTAAGAATGGCCATGAACTTTATTAGGTGTGAGCCCTTCAGTGAGGAAAGCAATCGGATTGAGAGCAGTGCAATACCTTGTGCATAGCAAGCAGGCAGCTGGCTCTGAGGAGAGTTTCCTCGTGCAGACCTCATCAAAAAATGAAATGAGAAAATAAGTAGACAGGACTAGGCAGGGAATTCTTCTGCCTTTGTGCCCCAAGGGGAGTATATCCAAATTAATAGGCCTTTTCCAGTGCTAATGGCTCAGGGAAGATGTGGGAGTCACGGGCCACATTGTGGGCTGGTGTAAATCAGTGTGTACCTGGAGAGAGAGCTGGAACATCCATTTACATTCCTCTTAGGTAGCCCACCTTCCCAGAGCACCAGGATAAGCCAAAACCAGCTCCAGATTCCCTGGATCACACCTGGCTCCCTGTGGGAGGGCTGCACATGGACAGAGATGCTGTTCAAAAGCCACACGATGTGGTAAAATCCTGACCAACACCAAATCATCCAGCACTGGCATTTCCATGCTCCTCTTTCAGACTCAGCAGTTCCCTGGAAAAGAGCTGACAGGAGACTGGCAGAGGGAAAAAGAAATGGTGCGATGGGATCAGCTGGAAGAGGCTGGGAAAAGGTGCAAAGGGACCCTGAGGTGTGCACAGGGCAGGAAAAGCAGGATGGGAGAGGGAGAGACAATGAGAGATGAACAAGTGATAGGGAGTTTTCCTGTCAGACTCCTCCGTGAGGGCAGATTTACCTTCCTTCTTCCTCTGGAAAATTCATTAGGCTTTTGTGCCTCCCTCCTCTCCCTGCCAACGTGCTCCAGCTTTCTCCAGGAACAAACCAGTAATTCATGTCCATGCATTCTCCTCTCCCAAATCCCGTGAAACAGCCTGGAATCCTCCCACCCCAGCTCTGCTCCTGCTGATGGGGATCAGCATCCTGGGAGGATGCAGATATTCCTGCAGGAATTTGCAGACAAACAGCAGAAAACCTCCAGTGACCTCTCAGCTTGGCGTGAGAGCTGACCCATGGACCAGCAGCTCCCCTGGGAATAAGAGGGAAGAGGCTCCAGGAGCAGGGCGTGTTCTTTAGTCAGCTTAATTTATCCATAACTCAAGCCAGAGGAAATGGAAGTGGCCTGTCCCAGAATTCCTTAACTTGCCAATGAACTGGCTATAGAAAGAGATAAGAAATAAGGGCTGAAATCTTAAAAGGAGCCATTAGGCAAACACAGGAGCAAAGAGCAGCTGAAATGCGTGTTTGGGCACCGATAAGATTCTGAACATTTCTTTCAGCACCTGACAGCCAGAGGTATCAACAAGGCAGGCAGATTAAATTCCTATAGGCATTAATTAAAAGGATTCTGATGAGGAGAGAAATTAAGGCCCAAACACCGAGAAGAAACAACTGTTATTTTTTCCTCAGAGAATTTTTAGCTCCAAACAAGTGCTGTGGAGGGGAAAAAAGGCTTGTGTGAGATGCAGATGGGAGATGTGGAAACACACCTCCAAAGGGTGAGGGCCACAAGAGAGCTGCAACAAAAATATCGGGATGGCTCTGGTGGTGGTGAAACAGTAATGAAGAGAGGCAAGAAGAAGCTGACCACTGGGCAGCCTGCAAAAATGGGAATGTGGAAAAGGCAGCAAAATCCCAAAGATCCCTGTGGCCATAGTTTGAGATTCCCAACACCGAGACCTGAGTAAAGCATCACCTGTCCCCAGCTCCCGTGTGGGAAGAGCTGGAAGAAGGGCACGAGCAGAGTGTGGCTGCAGCTGAGACAGAGCAGTGGGAACCTGCTGGGATCTCTCAGAGCTCCACGTGTGCAGAGCTGGGGAGGAAGGACAAAAACCTGTTCAGGAATCCTCCTCTGCTGCTGAAATTGGCTGTGAGGGGTCTGTGTGAGCTTCGAGTGTGGCTGTCCAAGCAGGGATGTGTGGAGCAGTGTCCCACGGACCTGAAGACACCTCCAGGCACAGCTTGTCCCTGACTGCACATCCAGAGAGCTGAGGAGGAGGAACAACCTCGTGAACCAGACACGAGGTCAGGGGCTGGCAGGGCATGGCAGGTCCTGGTTCCACCAGGTAGGAGGAAGGATTTGAGGTGAGTTGTTTGCCACATCTTCCCTTCCTAATGAAATAAAAGTGCCTTTTCCCCCTTCATCCTAATCCTTTTCCAATATAATTCGGCTCTTTGCCTGCAGTGCCAGGACCCTGCTCTGAGGCAAACAGGATTTCCCACACCTGAAAGATTTCTGGCTGCCAGATTCATCATTCCAGCTGCTGCAGTGACACAGGAGGGTGGCAATTTTGCCTCTGCATCCCTGTGACACCCGTGTGGGTGAGTGCTGCTCCAAGAGAAGCCCCAGCCCCCGTGGAAATGTGTTGATCCACATTTAGCTGCGATGCTGTTTCTTCTGGAAGACACATCCAGCTGAAGCCAGACAGATTCCACCCACCACAAGCCAGCACAGCTGACGTCTTGTGGCAGCCCCTCGAGGACATGTCTCCAGAAAAAGAATCACACAGCTGCTCATCTCAGCTCCCAAAGTCACCACTTCTCTCCCTGTTTGGTTTTTCCCCCTCCTCTCTTTTTCTCTCAGTTGCTTCATTTCCATCGTTTTCCTCCCAGCAGGTTGACAGAGCAGCGAATGCTTCGTGGCAGGGAGGGTTGGGTTGGCAGAATCCTCACTCAGGAAACATTGGAGTGG
Source organism: Picathartes gymnocephalus (assembly GCA_013390045.1). Lineage (NCBI taxonomy): Eukaryota > Metazoa > Chordata > Aves > Passeriformes > Picathartidae > Picathartes > Picathartes gymnocephalus. Next base: position 44,768 of record WEKY01032821.1, read on the forward strand.
CTTAGGAACACGTTTGGAAAAGCCACGACCCCGTTGTAATGCAGCTGCCACGTGCCAGGGATTAAACACCAACTTGGAAGTTCACGGGAGCGAAATGTCAGCTCAGGGGTTGATTTCATTCACCTGACATTCTCGTTAATAACAATGCCTAATTAGAAAGGCTTTTAAGCATTCGTTACATTAATTTAACGTGAAAATCTCATGGAGTTTTATTGGAATTTTTTTCCCCTGTAAAATTAACCCTGCAGGCTTGTTACACATGTTTTCATTAGGGACTGTGAGCAGTGGGGATATTTGATGAATTAGAAGCAGCCCCTTAGTCTTTGAGTTTAACTTTGTATTTCAAGTTCTTTTATGCTGGTAAAGCCCTAATTTGACCCCCCCCCCCCACACANCCCCCCACACACACCCCTCCATTAATATAAAACATGCCACAGCCTCCTCACACTGCAGCTGAGGGCTGGAAACGCGAATCCATGGCTGCCAATTCCCATGCAAAGCAGATAAAAGCCTGGAGTTCAGAGCCTTTGGTAGCAGCTGGTGCCAGTTCTGGTGTGCAGCCCTGCTCTGCGGAGCGCGTGCCTCTCACGTGGCTGTTTTCCACACTTCCAGCTGCCAAGCTGTCTTCAAGGGAGCTGGAAAGCCACCATGGGGTTGCCCCTTTATTATTTTATTATTATATTATTTTATTATGATTCTATTACTATTTTATTCTTTTATTTATTTTGCTTTCTAAGTGTGACAGATGCCACCTTAGCCAGCGCCGAGGTGCCTTTAAGGGCATCAAGTGCTGCAGCAGGAGCTGAAAAATCCCAGGGATATTTAGGGGAGTAACAGAGGCTGCTAAAGGATCATAGGGCTCAGCAGAGAGAGGGCCTGGCACTCCTGAGGGTCCCACCTCACAATGCTCTGGCCAGGCTCTCAAAGTGGCTGCAATTACGTGTGGCTGGGCCAGGGGCCATGGGACAAGGATAATGTGAGTCCCCCTTGAAGGCTTTTCCATCCCGTGGGAGCCCAGACCTTTGGAGAACAGCCTGAGCTATTTCCAACACTGGGATTCATTAAACTGTGTCGCAACGTCAAGGTTTGGGCTTCCATTGAACTTCCCAGCTTGGGAGGACACAGAGTGATTTTAATGATGGATCCACTCGGGGATTGGAGGGGGAGAAGTTGAAGGAACAAGAACAAATACTTGACTGGCATAAATCCATGGAATTGTTTGACATCCAGTGGAAATCTGACACGAAGCCAAGCCCCCCGTCACACAGATGGGTTACTGGAATTGAACCTAAATGGCAAAAGAGTTACACCGGCCCATTAATGGAGGAGAACATGCACAGCCCTTGTTCTCCTGCAGCCCACCACAGGAGGGTTTCCCTTGTTACATTTTGCACTGCTGCAGCTTCTCCAGATCTACAATTCCCAGCTGATTTCACCCCTCTCCATAGTAAACTACCCTGCTGCTTAATGCACCAGATGTAAGAATATTTTCTGATAACCACAGAGACTTCTCCTCTTATTAAGACTCTCCCTTGAGTCACTGCACATTAATATTACCCATCTGTGGTATTTATTCTCTCTCAATATGCAGACACTTATCCTGTCTCTTGTAGTTGTTACTTTGCCAAGCTGTACATAATTAGATGTTTTGAATCTCTCTTTGTTAATCAGACCCTTTGAACTCCCTGGAGCTCCAGGAACGTTGCTGCACTTCCCAAGTTTGGCAGTACCCCTCTCCTGAGGAGGTGTGGAGCATTGAGTGCAGTGTCCCAGAGGAAGGGACTGTGCCCCTGTGCCTGCAGAGCCCTCAGCCTCTCTCTGCAGCCACAGCACAGCTCAACTTTTCCCCTCTCTAATCCCTGGATCCCTTCTGATCATCTGCCTCGCCAGTCCTCCAAGGCTCTGTTGAAGATGATGGAGATCTTTTCTGCCAGCTCGGTGCCCTGCTCCCTCCCTCCTACCACTCATCTCACAGATCAAGTTATTAACTGGGAGCACGATAGGCAGACAGGGGGAGAGACACAGATAGGGAATGAAAGGCACGCACGGAATTTGTATGCAAGTTTATCTCCTCTGTTCACTCTGGCATTGGCATTGCCTCAGAAACTAGTTCAGTTTGCTCCCTGCTGAGAATTTGTTTCTGGAAACCTGTCCTGCCTAATTTCCTAGACTTCCCAAAGCTATATCCTTTGGAAAAAAAAAGGCTCCTCAGCTTCCTTCTCTAAGTGCCCTCTACTAAAGAGCTTTTCCTTGATCCTTCCCAGCTGCTCAGAACCTGCTGCCTAGGTTAACCTCTTTCTTGCTGGCAGAGGCAAAATCCACCCTCTGCTCCGCATGGGAGCAGACTCGGGCCAGGAACCATCACACCTGATGTGAAACCTCTGCTAGGATTAGTGGGATTTCAGCTGGATAAGATCTGGATGTGAATTTTTATTAAGGAGGTTCTTGGCATCTGCTGAGACAATTTTGGTACCCTCTCCCCAAGCTGGTCTGATAAAAGCCACCAGGACTGGAGCTCTGTCTTTTACAGGAGCTGCAAAAGGATCAGGAGTGGTCTGGAAATTCTGCTGTGGGAATAGCTTTGGGATTTGGAGTTGGATAAAAAGCATTGCAGCTCGGACTGCCTGGGTTTCCCTGTCATTTCCATCTTCCTCATGCTGCTGTCTCTCATCCCTGCTGTGGATGCTCTGTGCTGAGATTTCTTAGAGGCTGACTCTCACCACCTGAGCTGCCAACACCTTATCTCAGCAGCTCAGCCAGGCACGGGCACTCGGCACAGGTGACAAAGGCTGAGATGTGGCTGCTAATTGCATTTGTGCTGCTTCTCCGTAGGATGGCAGGGCCTGAGAAGTGACAGACTAAAAAAAGCTTAAACCTAAAAAAAAACCTGACCCACAGATTACCTAACAAGTCTTCAGTGATTTGGAAAGAGGAAAGAAACCTATTTCTGAGTATTTTCCCAAAATCAGGGAAGAAAAGAAGTGTAAGAGCATGACAGAAGCAAAAGATGCTGAGGGGAGAGGGAGTAGCAATAATCCAGAGGCTGAGCTTGTCCTGTGGGATATAAAGCTCTGGGTTCAAGGCCTGCCTGCAGAACAGGGCACGGCAGCACAAATCCCCCTCAGACGGCAGGAGGTGGCTTAGCAGAACCTGCCCATCGCCAGCAACAGGGCCGGGAGGGCGTCCTCCCCTCAGGGATCCCACACGGCCAAGCAGGGCTGGCTGTGAGGGACACAAAAAGGCCCTTCAGTGCCCAGGGGAGGGATCAGTGCTGTGGGGAGGATGAGGATGAAGGGCAGTGGGGGGCGGCTGTGGGGACAGGCTGGTGGCAGTGCCCCGCGTTTGTCAGCGAGCACAGCGGCAGCCGCGGCCCGGCCCGGCTCGGGCCTGTCTTCTCCCAGCAGGCTGCCAAGGGATTTACATAATAACGGGCCTGTTTGAACTTTGCTTCATTGGCTCCTGACAAGACACGGTATTTTTGATTAAACAGCTTCCCAGGAAGGAGCTGCTGCCTTAAACCGCTCGCACTTTCTGTGACCCCATGTGATCTCATTAGCGGCCCCCTCAGACATGTCTGATGGCAGCTGAAATTCCTCTTTTCCTCCTCCCTCTTCAGGGTAGGGCAGGGCCCTCCTCACCGCCGTGCTGTGTCCAGCCCTGCAGCTCCTAACCTGCATTCCATCAGCCTTTCTGCCTCTCCAACCCTGCTGCTTCCCTCCCTCACTCCTCCTCCTCCTTTCTTCCCCTATCAATCCTCGAGCTGCCTTTTCAGTTTCTCTGGATCTCACACCATCTGTCTCTCTTCTTGCTGCTGTCTTTTCCCTTTTTTCCCTCCTCCACTGACCAGCCCAACAGAGAGAGATAAATCTCCCAAGCCAAGGGGACCGTGTCCTCCATATATATTTGTGTGACTGTCAGAGGCTACAACGACAAAGATCAAAGCCAGCAGCGAGCTCGACAGGGAGATTCAATAACAGCACGGAGTTAGACTGATAGGAACAAGGCAAATGGATAGTTCTGGTTTTAGTAGATTATTGACTGCACAACAGAGGCAAAAAAAGGCTTCGCAGCAGCACAGCGTAGAGAGCAGCTCTTCCTGGTACAACACAGGTGAACAAAAGGAGTGAAATATGAGAGAGGGAGCCCTCGGTGGCACAGCTGACAGTGCCATCATCTGCGTGAGGAATGGGCCTCCCTGCCTGATGAACCTCTGGGAATATGGATGGGAAAAGGTGAGATCAGCTCTCAGCTGAGCCTGAAGCGAGCTGGGCTGTGCAGAGCATTGGGACACACTCCCACACACCTCCCCTGTTGTATTTGGGCACCAGAGGAACATTCCCATCTCTCAGAAGAGTTCTGCTGGCGTGGGGACAGCACAGAACTGTGTAGGAGGCAGAGTGGTGTTTCTCTCCAGTTTGACTCTAAACCCAGGGAACGTCTGATCCACGGCTGATCCTCTGCAGTGTTCATATCCTCACTTCTCTTTAGCCTGTTTAATGTTGGGAACTGAAAATCTATGGGGTGTGCCCATGGTTCCCAGAGGAATCTGGGTCAGGACAAGAAATCGTCTTTGGTTCTGGTTCTTTACTGCCCTCAGTAAAGACCCCTCTGCAGCTAACGCTGCCTTCCCCCATGATCACATTTTGCATGGATTATTTCCTTACAGCCCTTCTGGGGGAGAGGCAGAAATTGAGATGCAGAGTTCACCTGGCAAGAGCTGACCTGCAAAACCATCCTGGAGAGGCTCACAGTGAGGGCTGGGAGGGTAAGGGCTGCAAAGGGCCATCAGGTATGAGCCAAAAGGGTGGCAACAAACCCCACAATCCCCACCAGGTGTGCAGAATCAAGAGCCAGGAAGATTTTTCTTCTTGTGATGTTCCCCTCGAGCTTTTCCAGCCACATCCCTGGATGTCCCTGAAGCACCTGCAGGACCTGCTGAGAACAGCCAGGAAGTCACAGGAGAGACCTCAAATTTGGGTTGTGCTTCAGACCAGGTTTCCTGAGAGGGAATGTCCTGGAAGCAGCAGGAGGATGGGAGCTGGCCTCCAAACAGAGCAGCCAACCCAGCCCTGAACAGGAGCATCCAGAACAGAGGAGCAAGGATCAAACCACTTCACCCCAAGACCTGCAAGAAGTGGCAGCATTTAGCAAATATTAAATAAACAAAACCAACAGGGAGCTTCTAAAGCATCTCTCGGAGAGGCTGGAAACCTGCAGAGGGGGGTCAGGAGTGATGTGGAGCCATTTAGAGCATTGAACTGGATTAATTAAAACACCAGCAGGTTGAGAAGTTGGGATGGGGGCATGAATATGGGGTGTGAAGGCTATTTCATCTCCCTGCCCTTAATTTTAGCCAATTAGCACCCACCCTGGGAAGGGGGGGAGCTGTTAAGTGCTGAATAACAAGAGTGTGAGCTCAAGTGTGAAGAGGTACAAGCAGGAACAGAGAGCCCCTTTCAGCAGCATCTCTGTCGATATTCGGAGATGGAAAAACACCGTGAAATTATTTCTCCTGCATTCTGGGAAAGGAAGGAAATCTTACAGTACAAACACACTAATGGGCTACGCAGGGAACTGAAGGAGGATTGGTGAGGTATTACGGCAGGCTGCATTAGGGGGAAAAAAAAAAAGAGAGGATTTTCAGGGAGATTTCATCCAAATCGATTAAGTGAGAACTGTAAAGGGGCAGCATTCCACGGGGATGGAGCTGGTAATTGGCCCATGCAAGCCCAAACAGAGAAAAGCACTCCAAATGCAGGCTGGAAGGGGAGCACGTGGCTGCCAGGTCCCCTTCAGCCAGGGGCCAGGCGAGACCCCGAGGAGAAAAGTTTCTCCTGTGTTAATCCTGTGCACAAATCTGGGAAGCCCCACTTCTCTTCCTCTACATCCCTCCTTAAAAACCCCTGCTGCTGCAGCGCCTGGAAAACACTGCCAGTGCCAAGCAGGAGCTGGGCTTGTCCCAGGAAGCAGATCCTGGGGTGGCTGTGTCCCGTGCAGGGCCCTGTGTCCCTTGTGTCCCCTTGCCTGTCAGCCCAGACTGAGCTCTCCGGGATGGGAACGGGATCTCTCTTTGTGTTCCAAAGGTGCTCCAGGTGGAGGGTTCAGACCCCCGAGGGGAGGGGAGGGAAGGCTGCACACGAGGTCTCAGCAGTTTGAGGGGGGCACTGCCTCAACCAGAATGCAGAACAGACCCCACACAAGGGCTGTGACAGCATCAGACAGAAATTGTCACCCAAATCGTGTGTGTTTCTGATTTGTTCCCTCAGGGAAAGCCAAGAAACCACTAGTTTCTGGGTTTGTGTTTCCCTCTTTTTAGAAAAGAAATGCAAACTCAGGTCAAGAGAGGGGAATAAAGCATCTCAAATGACCAAATCCAATTTTTAAAATGGTCTTTTTGGAAAAAAAACCATGTGAGTCGGGGGGATTCATTAAAAGCAACTCCTGGCTGCTCTCAGATAACCCCAGTGGACAAACTTTACACTAAGTTGGGACAGACATGAGGAAGCTGCTGATGGAAAATGTTTTTTTTCTGTCCCTGTGGGTTCACAGGTAACACTGACTTGGCTCATAGCTCAAGAGCTGATAAAGATTAGAATCATGGGACTAAGGAAAAAAAAATCTTCTTTCTCACGTGTTTATTCTTGATATAAAAATGCTCTGGAAAGTGCAAACCAGACTGGGACTCACCTCCTGCTGTCCAGGTGGATCCAGCAGCAGCTCCGTGGGGATCCTGATTCTGCCCTGGTGTAATTCCTGCTGTCCTGGAGAACAGGGAGGGCTCTCCTGGCAGGATCAGGGACAAATTTTGGCACCTCTGGCTCTAAAATCTCCTAGGGCTGACTGCGGAAAAAAAGCACTATTTTCGCATGTACCATTTCTGGTTGTGTTTTCTGTCAAGTGTTCACAAAAACAGGTGATGGAATGTTTGGAAATTATTAATCAGTGTTTTAATGAATGACTAATCAATGCTTACAGATTAATGTAAAGCCCAAACAGTCAATAGGTTGCTTCTAATATTCTGTAATACCTTCTTCCTGACATGCTTATAATCACCTGCTAAATTATGCTCCTCGTGTCTTTAATGCCTATTAATCATTTATTAATCCTTTATAAGCCACTTGCAAATGAAAGCAGAATATAAACCGTGAGATCCCTTCCGTTCTGCCAGCCGTGAGCACCGTGAGTTTTCAGGGGTTTAGGGAAGGATCCATCAAGCACAGACATGATTTGAGCCCAGTCCTAAGTCTTTGTGGCTTTCTGGGCCATGGGTAATTCACCACCTTGGGCAGGATTTGAGGGAAAGCAGGACTGGCAAGGGCAGCTGAGAGTTTTGTGGTTCAGGTGGTGTCAAAGTGGTGCTCAGAAAAGATGAAATTGTCACGTCCACAAAAGCTTCATGGAGAAAATCCTCACAGGGAGAGAGAGGGAGGAATTAACTTCAAGGCTTAAAGCAAAGAAAGGGGAAAAAAATCTCTTCTGTGTAAGGACAGGGGATTGAAGAAAATGGACCACAGGTAGGGGAAAATAACTGAAAATTGGTTCGGGTAATCACAGGAAAATCAAAAGATGCTCCAACACAAAGTATGAGAAGAAGGACAGGTAACACAACACATCTATTTCTCCTCTCAAATAGGACCTATTTTTTATAAAAATACCTCTATATTTGTGAGATCACTCCAGGGTCGCTGGAGCCAGGAGAAGCTCCATCAGCAGATCCCAGAGGCTGCCATGGAATCTCTCCCCAGTTCCTGACAACTGCAATTACTCACAACAATCCCTTTTGAGCCACTTCCAGGGAGGAGCTCTGCAGGATGAGTTACAGCAGCACCATCACAACCATCTCAGGCACTCAGGACCACTCTGTGCAATCCCTCTCCCACTCCCTGCCCTGGGAGCACACAGAGCCAGGGGCTGCAGGCTCAACCAGGTGATTTCTCCCCATGCTGAGGGTTTAAGCAGAGCCTGAGCTGTAAATCTGCCCGGCCCAGCCCCTTCTCTGCTGTCTGCCCAGGGACAGCTTTGCCTTTTGGCTGTTCCTTGTTCTGTCAGCACCCAGCACTGCCCAGCCCACCACGTGGGACCACTCAGGGCAACTGGGAAGGCTGGAGGAGCCTCAGGAAAGGCAGGGACACAGAAAAATCCCTTGAGGGGAAGGAGAATTGACCCTGGGTTCATGTGGCTCCCCTGTGCAGATTTCCCAGGGTCTAATAATGGGGCTTCACTCCAGACTCCTTTTCCTCAACCTTTCCCTTTCTCTGCTGCCCATTTTCACCAAACACCTGAGAATTTCACATCTCTGAGCTCTTCAGCCCTTTTTCAAACTTGCTTGAAAACAAATAGGTTCTAAAAATTTGTGCACATAGGGTGTGCCAGGCAGACCCACATGCACCAAAATTGACTGAAATCCCTCCTTTCCTTTGGGAAAAGCCCCCAGCCTTGGGGAACTGTCTCACTCTTCACCAATGCTTTCAAAACAGTGCAAGAAACCACCAAATCCTCGTATTTCTTGCTGGGTACCAGAGGAGGTTGATGGGGAGGCCCAGAGAAGCTGTGGCTGGCCTTGGCTCCCTGGAAGTGTCCAAGGCCAGGTTGGACGGGGCTTGGAGTCACCTGGGACCGTGGAAGGTGTCCCTGTGATGCCTTCGGATTGAGCTTTTACTTTTTTCAGATCAGTACTGCTTTAGTGTCTAACTCTAAAACTCTATAGCCTGTCAGCTGCTGTTGTCTCATTTTATTCAAACAAAACAATTCCTCTCCAGGCCTGAAACTCAAGAATACCTCACTGTCTCAGGCCACAAAAAACATAAGCAACAGTGAACTAGGGGGGGGTAAACTTGGAGTAAATGACTTAATCACCTGAAATGGTAATTGGAGGGTTAACCCCTGATATGTAAATGGACCAAACTTATAATTGTGTGAAAAAATCCTGACCAATGTCCATTTTGGGTGTAGCCTCTTGGAGGCTTCTGACTGCCCAGGTGTACCTATGGAAGGCCTTTAATAAATACCCACTTTTATTCTCCTGATCTTGCCTAGCCTCTGTTTCAGGTAGCCTTTCCAAGGCATCCATTTCTGGCTACCACGAACGGACAAGAGGCTGCTGGAAAAGGAATCCCCCCATGCAAAAGGGATGGGACGAGATGAGCTTCAAATTCCCTCCCATCCCAGCCCATCCTGTGATTCCATAATTCTGTGATTAACGACGTCTCATCCCATATCACTCCTCCTTGATCCAGCACATCCTGGTGTTTGATGCCCTGATTAATTTGCATTCATTTCACTCCCTCATTTCATGCCCTGCTCCCTCCTCTCCTCAGGGCTGGTTTTGGGTGCTCTGCTGTGTCACATCCTGAGGATGTGAGCTCGGACGAACAAACACTGCAAGGAGGAGAAGAAATCTGAGCCTAAATTAACAAGAAAACATAAAGAGAATAAAATACAATCCCCTTGATCAGTATGCCTGTCATTTTAGCGGCACTAAATACATTAAAATGGGATCTGCACACCAACTTAATTAAATGAGCCAATTGGAAGTTGCTGCCAAGTATTAGTTTAAGGTGGAAAATACACTTATTTTGGAGCTTATGCAGATTGCATTTGTAGTGCCTTGTGGGAAAGCTAGGCTTTCTTTTTTTTTTTTTTTTTTGGAAGACTCACAGTTTGGAAATTTATTGCAGTGATCTGAATTTTGTTTCATTATGAGTGTCAAGCACAATCACAGTTAGAAGAAGTCTCTTGGCTGCTTCCCAGGATGCAACATCCCTTGGAAATTGATCATTACTTCCAAAGTGCTGCGGAAACGGATCCTGCTCTGCGTGCTCGGGGGCAGGGGATGGGTTTTTGGCCACCAAGGAGGCGCTCCAGGCTCTGGGAACATTAAATGGGAGCTGATATTTGGTGTCCAGTGTCACCGGGGGTGCTGTTGCCAGCTGCAATGTGATTACTGGAATTCATCACGGCTTCCGGGCTTTCCTGAGCCGAGCGACGCCACAACCAGGAATTAGTTGAGGAGCAGAACAATTGATTTGAAGCTATTTCCGTAAATCGAGCCACCCATTTCAGCTTGCTGACGGCCTCAGCCGGGGTTGTGTCACCCCGCTGGCACGGCAGGAGCCAAGGATGCTCCAAGCTGAAAAAAAAGGTGATTCCAGAGGCAAACCCGTGGAGCTGGACTCAGATTTCCCCCCTAATAAAATTAAACCACTTTACTTCTGCGTTTTCTGAGACATTTCTTTGACCCAGAATTAAATGAATTATTATTTTTCAGTGATGGGTTTTAAGATCTGAGTGTGATTTTTTAATGGGAATCTAGCAGGCTTTTAAATACGTCGTTCCAAACTGATGAGAGGAAATGTTTCACTTTTCAAATATCAGAGGCTTTGATTTCTTTTTCCTTATGTTTCTTGTCTACCCCACTTTGAAAAGAATAATTTGAGGAAATCAACATGGATTCAAAAAGTTTCCAACTGATGTAATTTTTCTCAAATTTCAGTGTTTTGATAACATTTCAAAACTGGGATGCTGCTAGGTCAAAATCAAGGGGAAAAAAATCTCTGTGGTGCTTTTTTCCCTCGTGTTCTTCATTATGTGGCCGTTTGTAATCTTCCCTTGGAGGAAGCTTTGAATGAAAACCTCGCTCTGAGCTGCCTGAGAGGAGCAAGCAGTGATGCCCCTTTTAGACAGAGAGGAATTAGGGATGGCTCAGCTCCTTGGAGCAGTGCCCAGCCCCACGGGCAGCACGGAGCTGAGCAGCTTCTGACACCAATTTTGGCAGATCTGTGCTGTCTGCAGCCGTAGGAACCAGGGAGGCATCTCGGGAAGAGCCTTTTCCCCAGAGCTCCCGAGCACCTTGTCAGGCAGAGGAAATCACACTGACGATTATTTGGGAGGAATAACTCACACGCCTGTGTGCTGCTCTGGCAGTGTCGCTCCCAGCCTGAGCTCAGCTTTGCCCGGCTCCCATCAGACACCCAGAGGTCACAGAGCTCTGCTGCTCCTCACCAAGCCCGGCCTCAGCTTGTCCCCACTGCCCTGCAGGGGCTGCACCCAGCACAGCCCGCTCGGGCTGAGCCACAGCTCTGTGCCACGGCAGGCTCCCAGAGCCAGGGGTGACAGGCTGGGCTGAGGGTGCCACAGCCACCAGCCCAGTCAGCACTGGTCACACTGGTGAGGATCCCACAGCCACCAGCCCAGGTAGCACTGGTCACACTGGTGAGGATGGGCTAAGGATCCCACAGCCACCAGCCCAGTCAGCACTGGTCACACTGGTGAGGATCCCAGAGCCACCAGCCCAGTCAGCACTGGTCACACTGGTGAGGATCCCACAGCCACTAGCCCAGGTAGCACTGGTGACACTGGTGAAGATGGGCTAAGGATCCCACAGCCACCAGCCCAGTCAGCACTGGTCACACTGGTGAGGATGGGCTAAGGATCCCACAGCCACTAGCCCAGGTAGCACTGGTCACACTGGTGAGGGTGGGCTGAGAGTGCCACAGCCACCAGCCCAGTCAGCACTGGTCACACTGGTGAGGATCCCAGAGCCACCAGCCCAGGTAGCACTGGTCTCGCAGGTCTCTGCCAGTCCTCTCTTCCCCTCTTTGCCCCTCTTTTCCCAGACTGAGCCCCACTGCACACACACTCCCAGCACTCAGATGTTGTTATCTTTATTCCACCACCTGCTGACCCTTCAAGGAAAAGCCAGCTCCAAGCCAGCTATCAAACCAGGAGCAGCAGCTTTGAACCCACCTCTGCTGTCTGTGTTTAGTCCAAGCAGCTCAGAGTTATTTGTTTTAACTACTTCTGCTGATGAATGGTTTCTCTGCTTGCCACGGTGAGTGAGCACCAGTGCTCGCTCCAGGCCCACGGAAAAGGTGCAGAGAAGCTGTGAGATTGTGCACTGACCTTTCAGCAAACACGTGTGCCAGGAAACACCAGCCAGGCTGTGAATGTTAAACAAGCCACAGCCAGCCCTGCATTTCCTATTACCCCAAAGTCCTTCAGACTGAATCCCGAGCCCAGCCCTGCATCTGCAATGATTCCTGGTACTTCTCTTCCATGCTGGACTTTGGGGGCTTGGCCAGCCCAGACACAGTGGCTTTCTGAGCTGGCTGCTGTCACAGCTGCCACCAGCTCCACCGCAGAGGTGACCAGTGCTGAACAGCACAAAACCCCCAGGAAAGCCCATCCACATTGTCCAATGTCACTCAGCATCCAAGTGTAGCTTTCCAAGACCTGCTACAGCCAAGGACTCTGCTCTCTTTCCTGGAAAACTTGCCCAAAATCTTCCTTGGGTTTTCCCATCACTGCCTCAGAGAATTAGGTTAACGTGGACCCACATGGGCTGTAGAGCACCAGGAGACATTTTCCCAGCACTTGGAGAGCTGGAGACATTCCCCCCATGTGTGAGGTATTATGGGATGTACCTCACTGCAGAGTCCCAGTCCATCCCAGGACATGTGCAGGTCTCTCCCAGACCTGTCTGTTATGCCAGGTGTCACGTCATCCCCATTCCATCTAATTCCAGTGCCCGGAATTCTATCCATATGGATTTAATGTAGCCAAGGAATGGCTTGACTTGCACAAAAGAAACAAACCCACTCAGAGTAGAGCTGGCAGGGAATTTTGATGCAGCTTTTTAAACCTCTAGTCAGTCCAGTTTCCCACCTTCCTACACTTTGGGTGATCAGATTGGCTGGAAAAAAAATCAGGACCAAAGCTGAGGATGAGGTTTTGGGAGATGGTTCCCTCACTCAGCCCCTTGTGGGACCACATCCTAGGGTGACTTCATGATGCTTGTGTCCCCAGTCATCTGTTCTGCTTACGTTGGATGTTGAGTTCTGTGCTTGTGGAGTTGAACGGAGGGAGAGCAAGTGGAGGGGGAGAAGCAGGGCTCAGTTCATCTGCAGAAACTGCTCCTCCCTTTAATTTGTCACAGAGGATGTTTTATTGAAGGCATCTCCCCCTTGCTGGCACTCGTTGGGATTCCAGGCACTCCTTGGCCCTGCTGAGATCTCAGTCCCAGCCTCCCTCTCACGGCTGGGCCTGACCTTCTCCGTGTGGGATGGAATAGCAATCACACAGGGGACGGGAGCTGCTTTCCACCAAGGGTGAGTGTGAACTTGGAGAGTTCCCTGCCTCTCCCCTCTGCTCCATCTATCCACGTGTGGCTCCCAGGACATTCCCAGCAAGGACTGCCCGTGCAGAGCCTCTGCTGACCACAGAACCTGCAGAAAGCCTTGGGTCTGGGACACCCAAAAACCTCCTGGGAAAACAGAAGCAAACAGCAACTCCCAGCACAGCTCCCAGCCCTGGATCTCCAATTAGATCAATTAGATTTCCTCCCCCAATCCGCAGAGGGAAAGGCAGAGAGGAAATGCCAGCTGCTGCTGGGCACGCAGAACAGACTCGGTGCGTGTGTTTGAAGCACTAATAACTCCCTTCCTGCTGAAGGAGGGAAAAGACTTTCTCTTAATCCCTCCTTGCATCAGTAATCAGAGAGAGGAGCAGATGGTGCCAGAAATGCAGGAATATGCCCATTAAAATAACTTCAGAGCTGATGACTTAGCACCAGGAAACAAACACCTTCAGGAGAGCCCCGCTCCAGCAGGGAACAGGGGCTCCTGCCATGAGGAAATGGGAACTGCCTTGGAATGACCCAGCTCTTGGGAATGACCCAGCTCCTGGGAATGACCCAGCTCCAAGGATTGACCCAGCTCCAAGGATTGACCCAGCTCCAAGGATTGACCCAGCTCCAAGGAATGACCCAGCTCCAAGGAATGACCCAGCTCCAAGGAAGGATTGAGTTCCAAGGAATGACCCAGCCCCAAGAAATGACCCAGCCCCAAGGAATGACCCAGCCCCAAGAAATGACCCAGCCCCAAGAAATGACCCAGCTCCATCTCCACAGTGAGGCCAAATCTGCCACCCAGGAACTCCCTGGCCAGCAGATGTGCCCAGCAAGATTTGCCCTCCTCTACACAAGGTGCAAGTCCTGTTCTGCCCTCACTGTCACCAGCAGCTCTGGGTGTCTCCCAGGGGAGCAGTGCCCAGCTCCAGCACTGCTGCTGCCCCTTCCAGAGTCCATTCAGCCCTCAAGAGGAATAAGCAGGACAAGAGCCTTTCCAGTGATGGATTTCTCTCCTGAAATTCCCATGGTAAGGACTATACATCAGCAATTTCCCTCTCTTCCAATCAGACACAAGTCATACACTCATTTCTCAGTGCATTTACAAGTTTTTGCCCTACTTCATTTGTCCAGGAATTACACTCTTCCACACAGGCTGGCTGAGCAGCTTCCAGCAGGTTTTCCATGGCATTCGTAATGCAGAACAGGAGACCATACTCCCGACCTTGCAACCTTGCATGGCCAACCCATCTGTTCCTGGACACAAAGCACTGATGTTTAAATCACACCCCCTTCGCCCCCTCCTGGCTGTGAAGGACCAGCAGCTCCTGAGGTGAAAACATTTTTGCTATCCAAGGTCTTAATTTACAGTGGGAGTGCTGCCATCTCCTAAAGCAGCGTTTGAAAAGCAGCATCCTGCAGCCCAGGTAACAGCCTTGCATTCTTCTTTCCCTTTCCCTGACCTCATAAATCTTCTAGGCAAAATTTCCATCCAAATAGCTGTGCTCCCACAAACATTTATGCCCAGTCACACTTGCGCCAAGCTGCGTTTCTCCACAGAAAAGCACTGCATCCCAACTATTGCATCAACTCCAGCTCTGGGCCTCCAGAAGGGTGAACGTCTCTTTATTTTTAATTAACTCTTTATATGACATGGCATTTATTTCATTATCTCACTGAATGTCCAATTAGCTCATCCCAAGGAACAGGACCTGATTAACCAAGACAAGTAAAGTGAACTTCCACAACCTCCCTCTCCTGTAAATAAGTTGCTAAGATGCAATTACTCAGCAATAACTACCTCGTTAAACTTGGATAAATATTCCTTCTCCCTTCCTTGGATTCATTTTTAAAGAAATCTCCAATTAATCTCTTTGTATTTTGCCAGTTCCAATGTCTCAGAAATCTCTCTCAAAATCCATATTGTTTTCCAGCATCCACAGGTTGGAAGTGGTTGTACAGAACAGCACCTCTCTCTCTGTGGATAACCAACACTCATGGGGCAGTGGAAGCTTTCCAGGGACTGAAGAAAAGGAGTTCCAGCCCACATCTGTGGCTGTGACACCCTCTGGAGAGTCTCACAACTGCCTCCATTCCCCAAGCAGCTGAACTCAGCTTCCAGAGGCAGGAACTGCACAGAAAGCAGGAGGTTTCTTTCCATTCACTTCCTGCCCCTTGACGGCCTGATTTGGTTGAAATCTGAAAATATCCCTCCTTTCTTTCATGACGATTTTCCCAATTGCATGTTTCAGTTCTGTCAGCAGCAAAGGGATCCCCTTTGCCCTTATTGAAGCAGAGGAGCAGAGCTGGATCTCTGTCAGCTGGGCCATCCCTGCTCTGGGATGGAACTCCAGACCACCGTGGCCCCACCACCCAGAGAGCTGTAGAGGACTGAGGGGACTGAGTGACTTTCCCTGAGCTGATGCTTGCAAACAGCTTCTTTTCTTTGACAGTTTTTCCACAGGTAGCGTGCTCGGAGCGATATTTTACACGGTGCCTGATTTGAAACACAGAGATGAAGGGTCGGGAGATGAAAGGGGAGCATTAATCTCTCCCGTTGACTCAGCATCACAATAAACTCCATGCCTTGATTGCTTTTGCTCGTGGCTGGAGGTCAGCATTTTCAGGGAGGAATTCTCCAAAAGAAGACGTTGTGCTGGGAGGGAGCACTAACACAGCTGCGAGTGCCAGGATTTTTCCGTGCTGGTGCAGAGACACCTGGGAGACATTCCATGAACATTCCTCACCCCTGAGCTCCTGGGTAATGGCACTCAGAAGAGATCATCAAAGGCCTTAAAAATCACCTCCCTCTGTGTTCGTTGGTCTTCAGGAGGCCAAAGAAACCAGATCTGTGATTCTGGGTTTAGGAAGTGACTGGATGTGCACTCAGTGCTGTGGTTTGGTCGATGTGGTGCTGTTTGGTCAAAGGATGGACTCGATGACCTTGGAGGACTTTTCCAAACTAAAGAATCCCATGATTTTATGATTCTTAGTGGATGTCAAGAAGAAACAAGAGGAAGATCTGTCTGAAACCCCTTTTGGGGTCATCTCATCCCTCAGGGGTGTGCTGCTGATGTGTAGCTCTGCTGAGGAGCCCCCAGGATGGAGCAGTGCAGGCAGCAGGATCAGCCCCTCTTGGCACAGCTGGAGATGGAGATCCCTGTTTTCCTGGAGCATAGGAACGTGATCTCAGAGCAGGATCCACGGGAGACAGAAACAAAAGACCATTTAGATGATGCCCCCACCTAGAAATGACTGATGACCAAAAGCACTGGGTGTGAACTCAGGCAGAGGCGTGGTGGGAGGAGGCACCAGCTCCCCTCACAAACCCATTGATTTATTATTGTTTTGTTATCTATTTTCTCCTGATGGGAAGCACAGCCAGCCGTGGGGATGTAGAGCATGTGCCTGCCTGCTGCTGGCATCGCTGGGATGGCAGGGTCAGAGTGATCAGATCTCTACATATGTTATTTCCTTGTTCTTCAGCTTAATGGGGCGTTCCACTTTATTATTGTATTTTTTTTTTTTAATTTTATAAGACACGTTTCATTAAATCTGAATTATGGCAATTCAGGGGAAGAAATTAGCCCATTAAAATTATAATGAAAACATCTTATAAAAAAAAGGCTGTCAACTGCCATTTCTGCTCTGCTGGGTGAGGAAATAAGGAGGAGAGAGAAATGTGTTGTCTCCAAGCAGGGACAGCACATGGGAAAGCAGGACCTGCTCTGGAACAGAGTCAGTGTCAGGGAGAGCCAAAGGGCTCCGAGGGGTTTTTCCATCAAAAGGTCCATTTCAGGTCTTTCAGAAGGGCTGTGAGAAAAGAGGAGCATTGTCCCACATTCCTGGTTGGTCCCACTTCCTTCTGACCAGCTGGACAGCAAAGCCAAGCTGGGAATTTCCGCTTGGATTTCAGTCCTGTGAAGCCCCAGAGAGGCTTGAAATGGTGGTGATGGGCACAGGAACTGCAGCTTCCTGGGGTTTTCTGGAAGGCAGAAAGTTTTGTGCTGGAGAACAAGCCCAGGCCTGTCAGATAAGGGAAGCAGGAATCTCCCCAAAGCCTCATTTAGGAAGGTTTTGCACTTTCCTTGGAACAAATTTCTCCTGCAGTTGTCAGAGACAGCTCATCCCACCAGGGCCAGACTCAGGTGCTCCCATACAGAGCTTTGTTCCTTCTGTGGCAGTGACATTCCCAGAGAACGAAAGAGATTCTGTCAGAAATAAAGCGGGAACAAAAATGAACTCCCTTGAGCTGCCTCATTGATGGTTAGATGGGGGTAGGAAAAGAAAAGGCAGCTCTATTCTCCAATCCAATTTATGGGTGATTTCTGCTGCTGTCCTAAACTCCCCACACCCTTGAGCAAAATTGTGCTGCATTTCTGTTTTCAGCAAGGTAGTGAAGGTATTAGCTGGAGAAAAAAAATCCTCTGCCTGCAAGGGGATAAAGGTCAGCTCTGCTGAAATGAAATAGAGTTTGAAACTGCATGTCAATTAGACACACACAAAAGAAACTAATAAAATTAATCCACTAAACTGCAAAGCTGAGGTAGAGCAACCCTGTAAGATATATAGAAAAGGAGGTGGGGAGGGGCTGGTAAACAGCAAGAGAAGTGAAGAACAGGATAAAAGAAGGTACAGAAAAAGAAATAATGAGTAAAAGAGGAGATGGAGATAAATGGGATATTCATTCCTGAAAAGGTAAAAGGGAATAAAATGAGATTGGGATGAAAGGCAGAATCCAAATAGTCCAAAATACGCCAAACATAAGAAGGGGGAAGGTTTCTTCTTCCCAGGCAAGATAATTGTGTTAAGAGCCCAGGAGAGCAGATCTGAGTTTGTAGCAGAGCCCAGTGGAGGGGCAGCAGTGGCAGGAGGGGACACCTGTGTGGGGACAGTGCAGAGTCTCTGAGTCACACCTGAGGGCAGCTCAGAGGGATCTCAGCCCAGAACGAGCACGGATCCAGCATGGATCTGGTGACAGAACTGGAGGGAATGACTGAACAGAGTAGGACAAGGTTTCAGATGGCACAGAACAGCAGCTCTTGGGTGACACAGCCCTGCAGAGCCCTCAGTCTGTGTTATCCTGGAGTGAAACCACGGAGCTGGCTCCAACCTGGAGTCAACCAAAGACAGCAATCTAAGTAAATCCTCCTTCATTTCTTCTGCCCATTTTATATTTCAAAAAAAGCTCTCTGGCCCTGAAAAGCTCTCCATCATTTCCTCTGAGGATTCTGGAGCAGGATTTGAAGAGGTAAACATTTTCCCCATGGCTTTTTCCACCATTTAAACCTTCCTCACTCCCTCCCAGATCCTCCTTTGTCTTGGCAGCGCTTCTGGACACGGGCCAGGCTGTCTGGAGGTACCTTTGCCAGTGCCTGGGTACCCCTCCTTGTGTTTGCACTTTAATTTTAGAGCTGGAATTGCTGCTGAGCTGCAGGGCATTCCCTGGGTTTAATGAACATCGGGGCCTTCGCCTGACGCTTCATTAGCTCTTCCCACAGAGCCGGCCCCACACCGGAGTCATTATGGATTTGTTCCATGCCTCACTGAAACATTTCCATATGGAGAGGCAGGCAGAGGAGCTGACCCTGAAAACGTGGAGCCTGACATCAAATGCAGAACAGAAGATGGATGAAAGAGCAGCAGGGAATTCGGTGCCATCAGAGCCTGGTGGCTCTGCTCGGGATGGAGAGGAGGCCACGTGGCCCACGCTGCCCTGAGATTTCACATCCCTCACTGAGGCTGTTGCATGAATCCACTGTGTTTTTCAAAGAGTTCCTACCCCGGGCACATCCTCTGTGGTCAGCAGAAACCTTCCTGGGTATATCAGCAGGGCTGGGATTGAGGGATTCTCTCAGTGAGGCCCTAAATGTGGAGTCCCACAAAGGAAGACAAAGAGAACACAACGCTTCCCTGCAAGAGGCAAACACCTCGCTGAGCGGCTCATTAGGAGAAAAGGAGGTTGATTAAAGCTGGAGCCAAAGAGCAGCAATATTAATGCTGTAAATAGATGTGCAGGGTGTCCTGCAGCCTCGCTCTCACAGCCTGGTGCCCTGGGTTTCTGCTCTCCCCTGCCTCTTGTAACAGCAGAGACAGGAACAGGCTGATTAATAAGGCTGCAGGAAAACAGAGGAACATCTCCAGAGAAAGACACACATTCACTTTTAACTCATTTCCATATTTTTCTTTCGCCCCTCCAATGAATTTTGCCACTGATCTTTTCCCCTTTTTCTGTTTATTATTTTGGAATAGAAAGCTTCTGCTTTCAAAACAACTTCTCTCCAATTCCCCCCTCTCCCTCTTATTAATCTCCAAACAAGGGAGGGAGCAGGTTCTCGGCTCCTCCACTGAGGGACAGGTTCAGTTCACATTTTCTGATCAAAAGCTGGGAGGTGTTTATCTCATTTCTGTCACACACACCACCCAGGCCAAGGCATGGCTGGGGAGGTGTATTTATGATGTGTATCAAAGTATGTTGATTTCAATGGTTTCTTCACCCTTTTCTAAATTTTTATTTTTTTCTGGAAGAACTTTATTCCATTTTACCCACAGATCAAGCCCTGGATCAATCCCAGGCTCCAGTCAGAGCAGGATGGGTGTGTAAGAGGAATTGGCTACAATTGGGTGGGGTGTGGGGAAGCCCTGACCCCCTTTCCCAGGAAACCTGACTTGTGATGGATGCTCTGGCAAGGCAGCATCTCCCAGCGGATCAAAACCTGGAGTTTAGCCTGAATCCATGATATTTAACACCCCAAATGCAGAAGCATGACCCATTATTTACTAACTCAGGCCGTGTTAATAAAGATAATACATAATTATCCCTGAAACAGTTCAATGCAAAGGTTCCCTCAGCAATAAACATATCACATTTCTCCTCTGTTTGATGGCCTAATTACAAGTATCACCGTCCATCTGAGTTAGAACTAGATTAAGGCTCTGCTTGCATTTAAAGTAGCTGTTAGCATTGCTTAATAGTTAGAGATGACTAATTGGCCATCACACTGGTGATGAATGAAGCTGAGATATGAGGCAGCGCATGAAAATTACCCATGATTATCACCAAAAATCACGCTGAGGGATAAAACCCCGTGTACACATGAATCCCACATCCTGTGTGAATCCCAAGGCCGAGCTGAAACCCCCCACCAGCACTGGGAACCAGGGGAGAGGGGTCCATTCTGCAGCCAAGGCTTGGATCTGTGCTCCTCCCTGCTGTTCCCATCTGCTGGGGTGTCACTGCAGGTGTGAGAGGAGCTGCTTGTCACTCTGCAGCTGGTCCCTTCCTCACCAGCAGCACTCAGGAACAGCCTTGTCACACCCCTCAAGTTAAACGTGGATTATCCAACTCCATGTGGGGCCCATTCCAGGCCCTGGGGGAGCAGCTGTGTGTGGTTTTGATGCCTTAAGTTTTAAGTTTTTTCCTTTTTTCTCTTCTGCTTTAGTGTGTAGCTCTTAGCTTCATATTAAGTGTTGCTAAGTTCTCTTTGCAGACTAGTCAGACACAACAATTCTCTCCAGCTCAAGATTCAAGGACACACACCAATCCTTCCCAACCTCAGGCCCAAAAGCATCAACAAGGTAAAAAAGAGGAGGGCAAGCAAGGAGGATGGAACTTCATCATTCCAAGTTATTCATTGGACAGCTCAGCTCAAGATGCAAATGGAGCAGAACTTCTCCAAGTGTGAAACCCTGTGCCCAGGCCCCTTTTCTGTGCCCATCTCGAGGCCCATCCTGGCAGGGCTGCAGCCGGGCTCTGGCATTGCCAGGCTGTGCCCTTGGAAGGCCTTGCAATCAATCCCTGCTTTATTCCTCTCGTTTTGTCCGGCCTCTGCTCCAGCTCAAAGTGACAAGGCATCACTTCCAGTGCTACTTTTCCATGGAAACAGAGGAAATAAGGCTCTGGCTGCATCAGCTCAGTGCTGGGGGTGTCCTGGTGTCACCCAGGGCAGAGTTAAATTCCTCCCAGCAGCTGTTGCAGTGCTGTGCTTTGGATTTGGTGTTGATAACACCCTGAGGGTTTGGGTTTTTCCTAAGTTGTGTTTATCCTAAATTAAGGACTTTTTTCTTGTCTCCTGCTTTGCCAGTGAGGAGGTTTGGAGGAGGTAACCTGGAGGAGACACAGGTGGGACACGTGACCCAAAGTGGCCAAAGAGATATTCCACACCCCAGAACGTCCTGCCCAGTAAAGGAACTGGGGGGAGTTACCTGGAAGGTTTGGAAGGGGAGGTCTGGCATTGGTCAGAGGGTGGTGAGCAGTTGCATTGATTTTTCCCTTATTATTATCATTATTATTATTATAATTTACCATTACTACTGCATTTTTGAACTTTATTTTTGATCATTAAACTGTTCTTATCTCAACCTACATATTTCACTTTGATTCTCCTCCCTATTCCACTGGGTTGGGAGTGGTTTCCCCCTGAGTTGGCAGGGGGAAAGAGGGGCTGGTGCTTAATTTCCAGCTGGGCTTAAACCCTAACAGGGACTGGTGAGAGAAGGACTCTCTTCCTTAACCCAGTGAGGAAACTAATGGGATAACAGCCTGGGAGAAACCAGCCTGCTGCTCCTCACAGCTGGGGAAATCTCCTCTGGGAGAATCCAGGGTGCTGGAGGGGCTTCTGGGGTGGTTTTGTGTAGCAGATCCTTCTCCTCAGTCATTCCTGGTGTTTCGGAGGGTGCAGGGAGCTCTCCGAGGGTCAGGGCTCACAAAGCCCCTTTGTGCTCAGCCCTGGAGGTGGCCCGGGCTGAGCTCACTCCTGGGCAGCTCTGAAGGTTTTTTTACCATGACAAGTGCGAGGAGCGCCCAGCAAAGTGCTGGAACAAAGCTTCGTTTCTTTCCTGGAGCGCACGCCAGGAGTTGGGAACAATAAAACACTTTTCTGTCTGACCTACTTTCTCCCCCCACTCCCAAACAAGCTTCTTCCCCATCTCTCTCCACTCCCTGATACAAATCTCTCAGATTAAACTTAAAGTACGTGCTAGTGAGGCCAAGAACAGACTTTGCTCTACCCTGGCCTCATTTTTAGGACGCTGATGATTGCAGAAATCCCCGATTAAGGTGGGAAGCTGGGATTGGCCCACTCCACGCAAAATGTGAGATAAAGTTTGATATCTGTTCAGAACACAAAAACAACAAAATCTTCTCGGGAAATTTCTGAGCTGACTCTTAGTCTGGATGTTCGTCCAGGCAAATCTGGAGTGTGTGATAAGAATCTATAGTCAGAGTTTTGAGGAGTTACCAAAATGCATCACAAGAAGTTAAATTTGCATGGAAGGGACTTAATTCCCTCAATATAACCAACCAGCGGACACTGATTGATCCCAAACAAGATTATACCTTGTATACCTGGTACCTTGTTTCCAAACTCAGGGGGTTTTAAAGTGAATTTTTGGGGGAAAAAAATGTCAACTTTTGCTGAGGGACATCCTCACTGTTGGGTTTTGGTATCTTCTCACAGCAAAGCCCAGGTTCATAAAGGGATGAGAGGTCAGTTCATTCCTGTAAACATTTCCCACAGGAGAGTTGGGTTAAAGAGGATCCTGAGCCACATCCAGACATCTCTGTGGAGAGCCTTTTGCTGGTGTGTGCCAGGGGGAAAGGAAATTGGGCATGATCCCACTTTCCCTACAGCCCATGGTAGGCATCAGCCTATGGGAGGTGCTCTTAACAGTCCCCTGTTGTCTGAAACTTCATAAATCTCAAAAGTTACCCTAACGGCAAATCTAAATTTTAAAAATCCTTTAAATCCCTTGCTTCTCACAGTCCTGTCATGCATTGCTTGGCAGTCAGCTTGTCCCCAGGATATGAGGAAGCATCTGTGTTTGTAGGGTGGATGTGGGAGGAAACTGGCTTACCCATGAAAATATTGCCCATTTCACCTTTTATTTCACACATTTAGCCACTGAGATGAAACAAAACTGTGTAGAAAAACTAATTTCATCTGCTGCACAATACCATTATTACCATAATCTGGTATAAAAGGGGGAACTTCACAGCACTGGTAAATATCTTATGAGAGTCATTTAAGATCCTGGAACACGCCACGAGCCTCACATTTTGCAAACAGGAGATTACAAAATGAATGACTCCTTCCTGCTAAACCCAGACACTCCAGCACCTGAGGAATAATGAAATACCTGAGTGCTCTGGGGTTTCGTTGGGGTTTTTTTTTCCTATTTCTATTTTTAAAATATTTCTGTCTCTCCACCCTACCTATATCCTGGAACTGCTTCTTCAATGTAGCAGCAGAACTGCAGGAGGGGACAGAGGAGGCTTTGCCTGCTCCTGCCTCTGCCACCAGTTGCCTTTGAGAAAAGCACTTTGCTGTCCCTGCCCGGCTGTGCAGCACTCGGGGCCCTGCTCTGTGTCTGTGCAGCGCTGGCAGAAGGTGCCTGCAGCCCAAAGCTGCAGTAATTAGCACCAGCCATGAACCCCAGCTCCAGGCTGCTCACATCAGCTGTCAGCTCCATGGCCAGGATCCACTGCCCTGGCCAGACAGCCCCTGCCAGGGCAAGAACCAGGGCTGCAGGACAGGCCTGACTTGTGACAACCAGATGGAGATGTGTAAACACAGAAACACCACTTTATCCAGGGGCTACAGCTTTCCTCATTCCCTCAAATGGAGAAGTGCATTTTTAGAAAAAGCCTTTCTGCAGACACATTTCTCATTGCCCTTCCTGATGCCTGAAGTGGCTCCCTAGAAACAGAGCCCAGTCAGGAGTGAGGGAATAAAGGTGGATATTTATTTGAAGGCCTCCAAAGGCACAGCCTGGGGAGCCAGAGGCTGCTCTCACCATGGAGCCCAGGATGGACCCCGAGTCACGAGTTCTTCACACCTTTGTAGGTTTTGGTCCATTTGCATCTCAGCATCAATTCCCCAATTCAAACTTTAGCTCATGATGGCATTTCCCCAGCTCACCCCCCCTTCTCAAGATGTTGGGTTGCACATTTTGGGCCCCGGACAGTCTGGGTGTCCTTGGAGAGGCTTTGTTGTGTCAATGTGAACATGAGAGAGCAGCAGCTCCCAGGCTCCAAAACCCTGCAGAGTCACACACTGAGCACTGCAGGGTTTGGAAAATATCATAGTTAAAATCCAAGGCATCATTCCAGTACCAGGCTGTATTTTCCTGATTCCCTGTGCTGTGTCCAGGGGATATTTTGCCCATGTCCTTCACTCCACACCCCACAGGCTGTGCATGGGTGGCACCTTGTGCCTCACACTGAGCTCATGCTTTCCCTACAGCTCTCTCCACCTTTTCCCCAGCTCCACAGGGAATTCTTATCAATCATATTTGGTGCAAGGGTCACTTCCTGACCCAGCTGCCCACAGCCACTCACTGTGTGATGAGGCATTAATGCTTCTGTTCAGGCCTGGTGCCCCAGAGGGCTCCTGAGATGAAAGAAAACTCCTGTGCACGCCAGGGTAACTCTTGGATTGAAAGGAGAAATCCAAATGGCCAGATTTGGCCTTGTTTACAGACACTGCTCAGTCCTGCAGGGTGTAATGAAGGCATGACTGCCTGGTGAAGTTAAAGGGTTTTGCCTCCAACTCCAAACCCTCCAGGAGGAGCTTGATCTCCTCTGGTAAATCCCACCTGGAGGATGCAGAGCAGCACAGAGGAACTCACTGCTCTGAAGCACCTTTGATGCAGAGGTGCAGAGCCCTCCTGGAGACCTCAGCACAGGGAGCCACCAGGTCGCAGTCATTTGCCTTCCCTGAGTGCTGCTCCCAGTTCATCTTGTGCTGGAGATGAGCTCTGAAGTACCAATCATGCAAAAATCGACTTTATGTTTGAAGGACAAATGCAAAGTCTCTCTTAATGTCCTTTTATAACCCACACTCCATCACACCTGACACAACCACTCCTGTCAAATATTGTAGTTTAAATAGTGCTGTTGGTAAATGATAAATACATTTGGATAACCTTGCACCCTGGAGAGAAGAGGGTGCCCTGGATTTATTGCTACGGTGTTTAATATTGCTTTATTTTGACCAAAGAGAAATATTGGAGATGTTAATAAAGCTGAACCCTGTAAATCAATAAAGACATTCTTAGTGAATCTGATTTTTAGCTGGGAAAGATTTTAGCTGCATTGCTAAGAGGTGCAGGGGAGTGGAAGCTGTTTTTTCCTAAAATGAAAAAACAGGGCACGAAGTGCTTCCTGCTCCAGGCACCCAGAGATAGGAAGGCTGCTGGCCTGGAATATCTCCCACAGGTTGTGAAACCCCCCAAGTGTTCAGAGGCAGCAGGGAAAAGCACCTGGAGCAGGAGAATCTTTCCAGAGCACATCTCTGAGCTGGCCTGAATTGCTCTGGAGGCAGCTCTGGGATTATCCCACCCCACAGGGCATGGTGGCCTTGGCTATGCAGTTCAGAGGGTGAAAATAAGATTGTAAATGTGATTGACCCAGAGTTGAGCATGTGATGACCCAGGGAGCAGAGGCTTTGCCAAATCTATCCCAGAAAGATGCAAGAAAGTTTCTGACTGTGTTCCTCCAGCTTATTTATGTTGGGCTCTGCTGCTCGCTTCTTTGAACTGCCTCGACTGTGAAGGTTTGTTGATGGCGTTTTTTTGTTGTTTCTCTAATAAGCTGTGTACTGCTATTTATTCTGTATCACAGAAACGTCTCTGAGGGAAAGATAACTCATGCACAGAATTACTCAGATGAACATCCCATCCTGCAGAGAGCAACAATGATGGTGCCAGCACAGCAGAGCCTGCGAGAAGCTGGAACGAGGCTGCTGGAAACAACAAGAAGGAGGTTGGACGAGCTATGGAAACAAAAGCCAGAGCCTCTGATCAAAGAATTGAATTAGAGACAAGAAAGCAAGAGAGAGCTGGCTGACAGTCAAGCAGCCACCCTGTGGGACTCGCAGAACACAATTTAATCTGTCTTTTCTTCAGCCGTCCAGCCATAAAATGGCTGTTGGCCACTTTGCCCAGTCAGTCCATGGGAGGCTGGGGTCAGACAGCCTCTCGTGGGATGTCTGCACTCTTTCCAGCCAAGTGGATCCTGTATTGCTGTGAAGGTAAATAAAGATGAAATTCTTGAAGACAGGCACAGCTAAATAAAATTTCTAAATTATCTTGTATTTCACTCTTCACTGCCTAGGAGCTCTTGCTGAAGCTTTTTCAACTCTGGAGAGGTTTTGGACCTTTTTCTCCAGCTGAAGAAGTTGGAACTGGGGCCTTTGAGCCTTAGAAGGTCCCTTTCCTCTTCCTTGCTGCTACTTCTGTGAGATTTGTCTGGACATCATCCCTTTTAAGGCAATTACTCCTCCACCAAACAGGGCTGGAATTGGCTGAGATGTGCAGACTTTGGGGAGTCAAAGCCCCTGCAGCTGCACAACCCATTTCCAGGGAAAACAAACCCAAAATCGAGCTGGCTGGAGCAAAGCCAAACCAACTGTCTCATCTCAATCAGCACATGAGTTTATGTCTGAGCAGTCCTGTCTCATTTCTCACACAGTTTAGGTCCAAGGGAAATTATATCAAATGAGAGACAATCTGATTTTGATTTTTCATTCTGTCTCTGTCACCTTTGCTGTCTTAACACCCCAAGGGCCCAGTGGCTGCAGGTTGAGACTGAAATATTTAAATGGCATCTGAAACACAAATATTAACAGGGAAAGGAACTATTCCCTGGAAGAGCTGACCAAAGAGCAGGGCTAATTCTGCATCACTTAGATCCAAACAGGGAGAGCTTGGGAGGAACCACAGCTTTGTTAAACTCAGTGCAGAGGTCACTGTGCTTTTCTGAGCTTGAGAAGTGCAAGAGGCCAGAGAAGAGCAGCCCACAGGTTCTTTGTGACCAGAGAACCCCCAGGACTGACTCTGACTCACACAAAGTCTCTGCTGCACCTGGTGCCAGCCTTGGAGAGGAACCTGCACCACGCTTGGGGGTTATTTGAGAAACACACACTAGAAAAGCACGAGACCCAGGGCTAGAATTTCAAGCCAAACCTGCATTACTTACAGCACCACTTCCAGTTTGACCACAGGGGATTCTAGATGACAAAACAAAAGTCTTTATCATCCCATGCTCTTAAAAAATGGAAGTGAATTCCTCCTGGCTGCCCAACTTTCCAGGAGTGCAGACCTTGTTCCTCATGGTCTCAGGGTGATGGCTCTGCCTGTGACAGGGGGACATTTGGCTGGACACAGCAGCCATTGCCCAGCTTCCCAGGGGTGCAGAACCTTTCCCCATGGTCTCGGGGTGATGGCTCTGCCTGTGACAGGGGGCCATTTGGCTGGACACAGCTGCCACTCCCACCCAGGAGCCTGGCACTCCATGTGTTAATGCAGATCCAGCGGAGCCCATTCATCGATGCTGATGGCAGTCCACGAGCTCCTTAACCCCTGTCCAAGGCTGTCAGGCTGAATAGATGGTTTGGCCTCGTGTTTGCAGCTTTCACTGCCTTGTCACAGAATATCTCCAGGGGCCAGAGGCCACACCACAGCTCCCATCAATCCAGCTGCGTGCCCTGCCGGGCTGCATTAGCCCTGCTGTCTCTGTCAGGCTCGGGGAGGCAGGCAGGGATGTTTACTGAGATCCCCAGCTCACTCAATCTCAGAGCCAGCTCGGCTCTGTGACCCCTCTCTTCACAAATCACATTGGTTGAAGGCTATAATTATGGGTTATAATTAGAAGTGGAGTTTCATTTAATGGAGGCAGCAACGTGTCAGGTGCCCCCAGAGCCCACTAAGCCGTGAGCTACGGTTCCCTCTCGCTCCCCTCAGCTGCTGCTGCTGGTTTGGAGCACATCAAAGGCCTGCTGAACCTGAGGGTGACCTAGAGGATGATCTTGCTTCAGATGTTGTACCCCCAGCTAAGAAGTCAGGCTCCAAACGTGAATTTAGCCCATCGTTGCACTTACTAGATCTTGGAAGACAACAACAGATCTCACAGGACAATGGATTGGATCCACTGGCTCTCAGTGATTCCCACAGAAGGATCCCTCTCTTTTCCTGGCAAACCTGTCCAACTCCCAAGAACACCCAGTGCATGCACTTCCACTCCATTCCCAGATCACAAATTCAAGCAGAAATTAACATGTTGCAGAGAAAACTCCTATCTATACAAAGGCACGCAAAATGATCCAGTCTTTGGTATATTTATTGTCCTGAGAGGGGTTTGTTCTACCTCCCAATAACCCTCCAGTAACAAACTCTGGAGAAGAATCAGGGGACTTCTTCATCTCTTGGTCAGCCTAAACCTTTTATGTCCTGGTAGATTCCAAAGCCAACCTCTTCTGGACTATCAGCATGATGAAAAGAAGGTTTTGCAATGGAGCAGGGTTAAAACCCAAAGCAGAGGAGCACAAGAAATACCTGTGAGGAAGAAGACAACGCACAAACCCAGTCAGGACTTGTTCCTGCTGCTCTGCTCTGCCCAGGTGGCCAACCCTGTGTCACCAGGGTGCAATGAGAGGCCTTGGTAGCCTTTGGGTGCAGGAAATCCTTGGCCTTTCTGCAGACTATGGAAAAAGCCAGCAGGGTCTTGGTTGAGAGACGACTGCAGGACATGAGGAGTCAGGATCATTTCTCATCAAGTCAGAGAAGTGAAGAGCACATTCCAAATTCAATTGGTGTCAACAGGAATTCAGCTCCTATTCAGGCACTCAAAGCAGTGAAACTGCACCAGGAACTGGCTCTGCAGCCTGGGCAGGGAGCTGATAAAGGTGACATATTCACGTCTCAAGTGCAGCAACAAGGGGATGAGAATACTACTTCTGGTTTGGAAATCTTGGGAGAAACACGATGAGAGAAATTCAAAAGAGCACTCACTACACCTTGGAGTTGCTTTTTGCTTTTTGTGCTTCTGAGAAGAAACCACCAAGGGAAGAAACAGAGCCTCGACTGCCGGAGTGGGGTTCCCAAGGGCTCTCTCACAAGGCACGTGAGTGGTGCCACCTGAAAACGAGAAGGATGCACTGGGAAGAACCAAACCCAGCAAAGGTGTTTCACAAGAGACCTGTCCTGCTCTGACGAAATCATTCCAGCCAACACTGGCCTCCAACCAAAGGGGAATTTTGGAAGCAGCTTCCCGAGCATTTTGTGTGATAATCTGGCTCTGTTTCCCTCACCCTGACAGAGCAGAGACTGGAGAAAATGATGAGGATTTTATGGCTCTCTGCGGTAAGCAGTTAATAACTCTCTGAGGCGATAGATCTGGGCTCCACTGCAGGGCTGGAATAATTCACAATAAAATATGACTTTTCATTTATCACTTTGACACTTAATAAATACTTCCTGGTGAAGCCCGGGGAAGAGGGAGAGGAGGGAGAGGGGGGACAGCCCACACCTGTGGTCACCAGGTGCTTTCGGTGAACATGGCACATGGGGAAGGATGGTGAGAGACCAACCAGCAAACACAGGCCTGGGAGGGGAATAGAATGATGAGGATTCAGCCTAATGGGGTTTTTTTTTTTTTTGTTCATGACCATCATTGCCTTTTTCTCAACTTGGAAATGACATTTGAGATAATTTTACTAAGAAGGTAATAGAAAAGTAGATTTTTATTTTGAAGACTTTCAGGGGCAGTTATGGAAAGATGTCTACAAAAGTCCACCCTCCCCCCCACCCAGGGGTGAGTACATCTTTATGGGTTTTAGGAAATTAGCATAATTGATAAAAAGCACTAATTAGGAGGACAAGTGGTGATGCAATTTCTCTTCAGGTCAAGCCTTTTTTCTGGAGTTCCTCCCTGGTTGTACTTTGTCTATGAAAACCTATCTTGAAGAGTTGTTCTCGGCCTTGGTTCCTTGGCAGAACCAAGACAGCACTGGGTCCTTGTGCTCCCTGGGGCTTGGAGCTCTGGAATTTGTTTTGTCTTTCTGCCTAGGGAGAGGCCATGGAAAATTACTGGGGAAATTATCCACTAATACAACAGACTACAGAGCTACAAACAGAGGTGTGAAGAATACAGAGAACATATAAAAGAAAAAAACCAAAACCTAAAACGGCATCACCATCATAAGAGGCCCCTTCTGAGCCAGGCTGGGTCTCTGTGGACACTGATGTTTCCTCGTACTGGTAACAGTGGATGAAGGGTGCAAATGCTGAGGCAAAATGGTGTGTGGTCCTTTCTCTTCTCTCATCACCCCACTGTCCCCACATGAGGAGGGCTGGAGCATCCCAAAATCTCCCTGCTGCTGGCCCTGTGTGCCCAGGTGCTTCTGCAGCTGCCTTTGCTTGGGAGTGGAGGTGCCTCACGGACACACATCCTCCCGTCACTGCAGAGAGGCAGGAGAACATTGTCTGTGTGCTTCGGAAAAAGAAATAAACCTGAGGCAGAAACTTGTCTGCAGAGAACCAACACCAGTTTGCTTGGGGCAGTCTCAGAGCTCTGCAGCAGAGGGTGAGCCTTGCCAAAAACATGGCTTTGCCTCCCCTGCAAGCACGAGGGATTCCCACTGAGGTGCCACCTGAGAGCTGGGACGGGGCCTCCAAACCCCACCTGGCCCCAGAAGGAACGGGAGCTCACCCTCAGGAAGGGTAAAATCAGTGAGCACCTCTGGCAGGAGCTGCTCTTTGCTCCCAGCCCCTCAGAAATCCCAGGGGCCTCCCAGGGGAACAGCAGTGCCCAGGTTTGCTCCCGGGGCAGGTGCTGCTACATGGGAGAAACCTGCACCCCTTGGGGTTTCCCTCTGCTGGAATCCCTTTGCCTCGGGCTGTCAGACAGCTTTAGTGATGAAACCCAGCTCCCCAGGACATACAGAACCAGGGAGATTGCTGGGAACCAGGCTTGCCCGTGGCTCCTTTGCAGTGTCTTTCCACTCCCTCTCCTCTTCTTGAACATCTTTTCATCTACACAGATGCCACTTCCTTCTCAGTCCTTCACATCCATACACTCACCACGACCAATGCAAGAGGCTTCCTCCATCCTGAACAGGCCTTCACACAAACGCCTGATGGACACAGAGCCCTGGAGGTGCCCAGCTCCCTTTTCCCTCTGTGGCTGTTCCTCTCAGAGAGCTCTGGTTTGGGTGCAGAGCTCATCCCTCCAGCAGGGAGGTGAGGATGTTGCTGTATTGCTCTAAACACTCTGGAAGTGTTTTAGCAACACGGGCAAACAACAAACATTATCCTGTGCACAGTATCGACTCAGTTAATTGGCAAGTGAGGTGTTGGCCTGGCCTCCTGCTTGGCTTCAATTGTAGATGCACCGAGCTCTGTCTCTGCTCATCATGCTGTCAGTGGGAAAGGCTGCACACAGGGTAATCACAGCCTGCTGCAAACTCGGTGCTCAGCAAAGCTGCAAATCAAAAGAAAATAGCAGACAGGCACCAAGGGGAGATGGAAGGAGGGGTGGAGGGGGCCAAACACGGGCAAACTCACAGCCTACAAGTGAAGCTGCTCCTTCTGGAAGCTGGTGGGTTCCTGAGAAACTTCTTGGGGTTGCTTTGAGGCTCGTGTTTGGTGGCTACAGGCAGAGCCAGATGAAATGCACAGGAAAGGGAGAGCTGAGGAGCTGCAGGAGGGAGTTTTCTTGTTATTCAGCTAAAGGGAGAGGGGAGAGCTGGTGCTGGTGTGTAGCAAAATGAAAGAAAGGGGATGTTCTGCCACTGCCTTCTCACATAACCTCAGGCAAGTCACAGGTACTTCCTTTGCCACAGCTCCCACATGGCAAATGAACACTGTGGTCTCTCCTATGCCTCTGCTGCTGTTACTGCTGAAGGACCAGGTTTTCTAAGGCAATTTGCACCCCTGAGGGTGCACGTGTGTGCCCAGAAGTATTTAAAATTGTTCTAAGCAATTATGTGCCTTACTCACTTGGGTCTTGTCCCATTTCAGTGCAGCCTCAGGCATCCAAATGCCTCTGCAATTCTGGCCCTTGGACTCCTTGAAGCAGCAAATTGTCTCTTGCTATAAGTGTCTGTTATAATTATGAGTGTCTGTGGGTGCACGTACACACATTGCTGTCCTATGCTGTGGCACAAGGAACCAAGGAGCTACAGAGGTCCAAAAGTAAAAGCTGTGTCCCAGGAGGTCTCACTTTGCAGCTTCTTGTTGCAGGTACAATATCAGCTCAGCTACAAAGCTGTGGATCTGATTCTCTTCCCACTTTGCACCCAGGCCGAGTGAGGCTGTGCCTGCTCCTGCCTCAGGAGCTGGGCAGAGCTGATGGATGGCCCTGGTGGTTGTTGGCTCTCTGGAAGGGGCTCTCAGAGTCACACAGAAGCACGAGGGGAGGCAAATAAACTGGTAACCTCTTCATGAGGTTACCATGAACCTAGAGAAACAAAAAGCTGTAAGAACTGTGGCTGGCAGAGAGGGTTAATGCACCAGCTCCTCATTTCCCCTGCAGACAGGCATGGAACTTGCAGCAGCCAGGGAATCCCACGCATTTGGAGATCATGTCCTTGGTGGAAGTGGTGTCACACCAGAGAAGCACAGGGCAGGCTGGCCAGTGGGGACAAGGCTGCTCTCCATCAGATCAATCCCTTTAAACAGCTCTTCCCCAGCTCCAGAGGTGCCAGGAACTGTGGGGGGCTCAGGGCAGTGCAAACTCACCCTCTCAGCTCTGGCAGCTGCCTGGGCTCGGGTCTGTTTGCTGGCAGGCGTTTGGACAGCAGTGTCAGCCTTTCTGTTAAGCCCTTGCTCAGAGAGGATGACAAAGATGGGGGGAACAGCACGTGGGTGAGAACAATCCCCAGTGCTGGAGCCAGGCCAGGTGCTGGCAGGTGTATTTCATGTACAAGTCACTCCTAAACTGGAAAGCTGCAGAGTGAATTTGTTAGTACAGGGCTCACCCTGCCTTTGTGCACTCTGTGTGTAACCCCAGCTCCCAGGTTTGGCTGGAAAGCAGACATTTCCATTAGCAGCGCTCAAACCTCGGCTCTGTCAGCACTTCCAGTGCACGTCTGGAGGAGTTAACTCCCCATCAAGCACCCAGTCCCAGCTGGAGCACAGCACAAAGAGGGGGAGATAGATCTGCATGTGTCCCATAACATTCTTATCTCTGGGGCCCCATAGCTGGAAAACACCTCCCCAGCTCAGTGCAGGAGCTAGCATCCTTCCCAGATTTATGCTGCAAACATTTGGCTGGGGATTTTACTTAAGGTTTAACTCGACTGGCAGATGATGTTTTTCCGGGTGGCTTCTGTTCCAGCTCTAGGTTTCTGTAAAGCAGCTCTGAGATGCATTGGCAGAGTGTGCTGGGTGTTAATTACCAGCTACAAGCACAGCCTCAAATGCAGAAGGGTTTTTTTCATTCACAATCTGGCATGGAATAACAAGGAGAGCAACAGGTTGTGGAGAAGAGAGTTATCTTCTTACCTGCCTCCAAATTGGATGAGATTTTGGGAGCCAGGCAGGGAAAGCAGAGTGTGCTTAGTGCCAGGGCAGCAGAGGGGGATAGATTTAGGAGAACACTAAAGTTTAGTTAAACTAAACACAGTTTCATGTGTGTGATCATCTGCTGTGGGATGAGCTGCACGCTGCAGCACTATGGAAACCCATCCAGGGAATCGGGGATGCTACAAACCCGTGCAGATGCTCCAAGATCCCGGCTCCTCGACAGCCCCTGCTGGTGCTCCCAGCCCTGTATTTACAGTGCATCCATTCCCGAGATCCACCACCTGCAGGCCAGGAAAATTTGGGAAGGCAGTACCTCAGATGAACTCCTGTCTGAAGGAACAGAGGGTCCATCCATACAGGAAAGACATGAAAGCTCAGCCTGGCTCACAGCAGAGACGGAGCTGCTTCAATTCCAGGCACAGAGAGGAAAGCGAGGAGCAACCATAGCACTTTATCTACCAAATATTTCTGTGTCTCACATGAAATTGGATTTTCTCAGAGCCTGCATCTCCCTCCCCAGAAGTCAAGGTCGGAAACATCCTTCTGAGAAACACAGAGGAAGGCAAAGAGAAATGCAGAGATATTTCAGCATCACTGGGAGGGTTTCAAGGCTGCAGCAGAATTTCTCTCTCCTCTCATTCCTACCCTTATCTCTAAAGTTCTTAATGTTGTGCAGAGCCCAGCACCTTGTGAATCCCGGAGCAGAAAATAAACAGGGAGCAGCCCCAACAACAAGATTCTTATTAGAGATCCTGCATGTCCACGTCTTGGAGCAGGCAGAGACAAATCTGGGAGCCTGCCAGCATACGGGAAAGGCTTTCCTTGAGATTCCTGGCTGGATGTTGAACTTCCCCTCCCTTTGCCAGTGTGATTCCTGCCTAGAAGCAGAGAACACACAGTTTCTGCCTTGCTTTGGGTGGCGGGGTGTCTTCCCCAGGGCAGCAGGGGAGAGAGAGAGGGAGAATTAGGTTTTTATGTTGGTTCATGGGAAGCCTCACAAAACCTTTGTTCAGGCTGTGGGGAAGGAGCCTTCCATGGTCCTGCTGAGCACTCAGAGCTGTTTGAAACCTTGGTGCTTAGGGCTGGATGGAGGTGAATAAAACAATGGGCAAAGAACAGGAACCCCAGAAGCAAATATGGTTTGTGTCTTAGAGCAGTGCCTTAGAAATAACCAGGCTGGAGGGAACTTCCAGTGGGTGAGGAGGTGGCCAAGGGACAAGCTCTGCTCCAAGGAGCCTGAAATCCAACCAGCTAAGACAGGGCAGGGGGACAGGCAAAAGGAAAGCCCAGAAATCCAGCAGTGCAAAGAGTATGGAGAGCCCTGAGTCATCCACTCCAGCCCGAGCAGGATTCAAGCCAGGGCATTACCAGGAAGAGAAACCTTTAAGAAGAAACTTTTCAATTACTATCAACTAATCAAATGACCCTCTTTGAGACAGGGGTGTTAGAAGAGGCAAAGGATCATTTTTTGAGAAGAAATACGCTCAGTCCCTGCCCTCAGTGTCTGTTTCTGAGCTGGATTTTCCTTCCTGCAGCTCCAGGTCTCCTGAACTTTGCCGGGGATGCTGCCTATTTTTAACCTGCCTTGGCACTTGTGTTATCGCTCATGTCAGAATGAGGCCAGGTAACAAATATATCTTCCTACCAAAACTTCCCAGATTTTGTTAATTTAGACACTCCAGTGCGAAGCCTACCACACTCAGGGAATGCTCCAGAAGGGATGTCTCAGTCCTGCAATGAGTCCAAGGGGAAGTTTGTGCAGGCACACGGCCACACCACGTGCCATTGCCAGGGAAGCTCCTGCTCCTGAGCAGGACTATTTTTGTCACCTGCACAGCTCTCACTCCAGAACTGTGCTCCAGGAGCCTCAATATTTATGTGCCACCGATTTGTCAGCTGCCTGGGAACATCTGCTACAGGTAGGAAATCAATCCATGGCATCAGCACAGCCCAGCACCACAGCTTTCCATACTAAAACCTCTCTAGATTTCAGGGCTACGAGAGCTTCCAAGGAAATTCCTGGGGTCTTGTGTAATACTTCCCAGCCTGACAAACTA
The DNA here is from genome assembly GCA_013390045.1 of Picathartes gymnocephalus. NCBI lineage: Eukaryota > Metazoa > Chordata > Aves > Passeriformes > Picathartidae > Picathartes > Picathartes gymnocephalus. The sequence continues at coordinate 80,252 of WEKY01032821.1, forward strand.
ATTGCCCTATAATTCAAACACAATTGCAATCTGTACTGGAAGGGATTATATGCAGATGACAGGGCTGACTCTCGTTTCCTCTCTTACTCATTCTGAGCCTTTTTTTCTGGTATCGATTCCATTGAAAAGGAAATTATTAACGCACAACTCCCCATTTTATTCAACCTGATTTTAGGAGGCGTGTGTTAAACCCACATATAGACACAAAGGCTGCTGAGGAATTGCTCCTCCTGTTGAAGTTCTCCACACAAAAGCCTCCCTGCTCTGCCTTCTGGGAATCCTGCCAGCCCAGAGCCTGGGAACTGGTGTAGTAATAAAAATGTAACATGATGTATTGTAAATTATACACGGGATGGGGACGGGCAGGGAGGTGCTGCCTGGAATTGTCTTACACCCCTCAAAACCAGCTCCACCACTGCCGAAAGGTCTCTGGCTGACAGGGACTTGAGAGGAGTGTGGCAGGACGTGTCCTCTCCCTCTCTGCCACAGATGGTGGTGCAGATATGGACGAGAGAACCCAGGGGCTGAAAGGCCCAGCAAGGGCTCAGCTCTGGTCTCTGAGCCCAAAAGCACTCAGGCCTCAGCTAAGAATCAACATCTTAGTCTGGAGAGCTGTTGTGGGAAGAGATAAAACAAATATTCTTGTCTGAGAGACACTGTTTTACAAACTATAAAAGACACAGGAGTTATCACAGGGGCAGAAGCCTTCTATACACACACATCCTGAAAGTGTGGGGGACTTGAGTCCCTGGAGTTTGGATGCAAATCCGTGGTTACTTCCCTGGGGATTGAGGGAAAGGATCTCGATGTGTGCCCCACCAACCACTGGTTGGTAAGGTACATTGAATCCTAAGTTCTGCTATTTCTTTGCTAGCTCTAACATTAATGGTACCTTTAACCCATGACTCCATATACCTACTAGTAGTCTGCTTGTCTTTATTCCTGTGTAGTATATAGTTTAAGTCTTATGCCTGTTAGTTTTGTTTTACTGTTGTTATTTATTTATTTATTTATCTATTTATTTATTTATTTATTTATTTATTTATTATTTGTATCATATTGTTAGTTTTATTTCCATTAAATAAACAATTCATTCTATAATAGACCGAATCAGCCATTATTAAAGAACTTGCAAACGAGGGTGGGTTTTGGCGTGCTGGCCACCTCAATAAAGCCACTTCCTGCTGCCAGAGGCCTGGACAAAAGGCAGAAACTTATCCAAACCTTTTTTTTTTTTTTGCTCTGCACCTGCCAGGCTGAGCCTTCCCCACTCACAGCATCCAATTCCAGCCTAGCAGGGGCTGCCTTGCGCCTTCCATGGAAGTGTTCCCTTGGGAAAAGGAAGGCAGGGCCCCTCCGGGCACAGCCCCCTCACCCAGCTGCGAGCACAGCCAGACAATGCGCGGTGCCCAGCACATAGGGTGGGGCTTTGTTATTGTTATTTCCAGGAGACGTCAACCCCTCGCAGCTTAATTTGCTTCTTCCATTTGTTCTGCAGGAAAGAGGAGGCTCCAGCACAGTCAGCAATCCTGGAATGAGGACATTTGCCTGCTCCCAGACAGGCAGAAAAGGAGCTAAAGAGGGATTTCAGTCCCTTCCCTCTCGTCCATTCCACAGCCACTCTCCCCCAGGCTCCCTCAGGCTGGATGTCTCACATTTTTTATGATAACAATATCATACTTACAGCCATATGGAGAGCAAATTTTCAAAATTCTATAAAAATCTTGACTGTTTTGTGGGATAGAAAAGGGAATTTCCCTCCTCCAGCCTTCCAGACTATCCCACAGCCCAACTCTCTGTGCCAAACACCCCTTTTTCTTCCCTGCTGACTCCAAGGACACACTGTGAGCCTTCCCTAGATTTCTATCCCACATTTCTTTGGCATTCCCCTCATCTGGGGATACCTGGGAGCAGTTTGTTGCCAGTACTGCCCACACGTGCCTGGAGGTCACAGCTGGCAGACAGCAGGCAGGAGAAACAGGGATGCTCCCAGCAGGAAGGAGAGGAGAGATCCTGGTACCTGGAGATTTGGAACGGGACAGGAGCAGCTCATTCCAGCCTCATATTGTGCATTTCAGTGACCTGAGGACAGGAGGATACACAAATTTCACAAAACTCTGCCTGGTGCTGAGGGAGCACCAGGTCTCCCTGAAGGATGTGAAGGGCCTTTAACCAGATCCCAGCAAGCAAAAGCTAAAACAGAGTATAATTTTTGGAAATTTTTGGAAAAAGACACATTTTTTTTCTCTCCCAAATGTGTGAAAGTTCTTTTCTTCTTTTTTCGAAAATGCCAAACCTTTTCATTGCCCCAGTTCCTAAGAAAGATTCAGCACTTCATTTCAAGGCTGCTATTTTCAGTTTTCCTGAACAGCTTATGGAAAGCTACATGGACTAAAATGGTCTTTTAATTATCAATTTTGACTGCACGATTCTTGGTTTGCACCTAAAAGAAAAAGCTTTACTCTGCTTGGCTGGAAGGGAGGGAGGGAGAGAGGGA
>WEKY01032821.1:82943-160670 GCA_013390045.1 Picathartes gymnocephalus
GGAAGGAAGGAAGGAAGGAAGGAAGGAAGGAAGGAAGGGGAAGACCCAACAGCTCAAGAGATGGAAGAAAGGTGCCTCCCACCTGGGACCATGAGAAGATGACTTTTCCCAGGACAAAAGCCAGGAAAGCAGCCACACAATCCAGGAGGAAGCAAAAATCAGCCCTGCCAGTTTGGATGGAGATTTTCTTCACAAGCAGGGCTCTGGCAATGCCAGTTAAAGGGAATTCCTCTCTACAGGTGAGCCTTTGGCCCCTGCCCAGCGGTGCCAGCAGGGCAGGGCAGCACGGAGGCCCTGCACACTCACAGGGCTGCTGTCACCTTTGTGTCCATGCCAGGAATTCCTGCAGCAGGCAGGGATCTGCTCCCTGCTGCACTCTCCAAGGGGGGACAAGCACAGCTGCTCAAGGCAGAGCCCCAGCACATCCCAGCCCAGGCCAGACGTGAGGAGAGGAACCATCTCCTGCTGCAGCAGCAGTAAAAACCCTCCACAACTGTTAAAGCCACAGGGAAACCAATGTTTTTCTTTTTTTACAGCCTCTCATCCTCTCCCTTCCTTCCCTGGCTGGTACCAGGCTGAGGAAAGCCAATTGCAATTAAACATTTTACTCCTCTACGAGCGGCTGGGTTTGTAAACAACAATAGCCACACAAAAAACCTGCAGCTCTCAGCAAAAGCAGCCCAGCTTCCCTCACAGAATATGCCCGGCCTCCAGCAGGAAATGGCTCCTCTGCCCATCATCCCGAGCTCTCCTGCAGCACTCCCTGGCCCCTCCAACCCCTCTTTGCCCCAGATTTAGAGCCTGTCACAGCTCATCTGAAGCAGTGGATGCAGGCACGGAGTCACCCCAGCCTGGAAGCCATTCTCCTGGAAAAGCACTGCAAAGCTGCTACTTTGGATAAATAACCAGCACATCCCCTGCGAGACGTTGCCTGCAAAGCACCAGCGTGTGCAGCCTCCACTGCCATCATTCCCCCTGTCCTTAGTGCCCGACAGCCCCCATAAAGAGTTGGCAGCTTTATGGGCCACTTAAACCCAGCCTGTCAGCACAGCAAACTTCCCTCAAAAGGCTTGAAAGGAAAATGATCAGGGTGAGCACCCAGTGCCACCTCTCACTCTGCCAGTGCACCCAGAACAGAGCCTCACCCCCCCACTGCTGCTTCTGGGGCTCCACATGAACCCCAGAGAGCTGGGAGAGTGTCAAACCCAGCACAACTCATAAACTCCAGACACAAAGGATGCTCACTGTGGGCTGGGTGTGGAGGGAAGCAGGTTTTCCATGGATAGACAGACACAGAGAGCAGAGCAGTGAATGAGTCTTGCCTCACTCCAGGGCTTGATCCAGCCCAGGCTGCCGTGCCTGAGGGACACGAAGGATGCAGCCCTAAAGATGAAGGGTTTGACCTGCATTTGGGGTGAAACTGGACGAGCTGCATGGATTTACAGGCTGCTCCGTGCCAGCCTGCAAACACAGGCTGATGCCTTTTTAGGGCTACCTAAAAACAGAGGCCAGACAGAATGAAGAGAATAAAAAGCAGTTTTATTTATTGAAGGGCCTTCAGGTGCATTTAGGGCAGACAGAGCCCCCCCAGGGGCTACATCCAAAATGGACAATGGGTCACAAGTTTTCACACTTTTATAAGTTGGGTCCATTTGCATATTGGGGGTAAATGTTCCAATTACAGCTTCAGCTAATGAAGTCATTTACCCCAAGTTTGCTGCCCCCAACTCACTTTTGTTTCCATTTCTCAGGGCCTGAGGCAGTGAGGTGTCCTTGATTGCCAGGCCTGGAGAGGAGTTGTTGTGTCTGACCCAAATGTGAAGAGAGCAGCCAGCACTGTGTATGGAGTTTAGAGTTATGCACTAAAGAACTGCGGGATTACAAATCTATGGAAAATATAAAAGCTAAAATCCTACGGCATCAAGGCAGGCCCTGCAATGTGCAGAGGTCTCTGAACAGCAAGGGGGAAAGGTACCTCAAAACTCCCAAACCTTTCCAGCCTCCCTGTACATAGGTCTGTGGTTAAGCACAATAATTTTTATTTTAGGATACTGAGAAGCAGGTTTTTCCCCCAAGATTAAAACACAGGGCCAAGCCAACTGCCCCAAACTGCCCTATGTGTTGCATGGATCAGAGTTTCTGTGACAAAAGCCAGAGGGCTTGTTTTATTTTCAAACAGTATGTGGTTTGATTTTTAAAAGCTCAACCACTCAGGACCAGCCTTCCAGGAGAACCAGGAGCACAACAGCTCCTCTGGATCCACATGGGAGGTTCTGGAAGAGCCCAGCATCCAAGCATTTGAAGTCCCTGGAAAAGTTGCCCTTGTTTGGGAGAGGAGAACAGCAGAAAAACACCTGCTTGGTGCAAGAATTAAATCCTTCTACCCCAAAAGCAAGGAGAGCTCTAAACTAGAGGAAAAAAAACCCTCAAAAATATAATAAAACAGAGCGCAAAAAGAAAGGCAGGAAAGGGTTGAATAAATTCCACTTTTGGTTTTAGACTTGTAACACCATAAATGCTATTGAATAAATCACCAGCAGACCAGAGAGCTGAAATAATACAGGGGAAAACCTGAGTTGCCATCCATCACCCTCCCCCTGACACATAATAAATGCTTCTCCTCCAGCCAAGAGGCATTAGCATAGAGCACAGCACGCCCAGCGCTCTGACATCCCCCTGCCCACGGATTATCCTGCTCCTGCCTCTCCCGAGCCTCTGCTCCTGCCCCCTGGGGTCCCTGCTGCCACCCAGCACACGGGGCCCTCTCTGCTGTCACCACAGCCAGTGTGAACTGCAAATTCTGCTGTGGAAATAAAGGCCGTGAGAGCTGCTGATCCCCACGTGTCCCTGAGGGAGGTTGCTGGCAGGCGAGCAGCAGAGCTGGAAATGGCAGTTCTGAGTCCCTCTGCAGCCTTTCAGAGCCCAGACAGTGATGTCTCACTTTGCAAATCCAAGAGTCCAAGGATGAGCCAGTTTGGCACCACGAGGGAGCCCAGAGAGGGGTGAAGGTGCAGTCGTGGAGCGAGGCCATCCTCGCACAACCTCACCCCAACCACAGACAAACTGCAGCTCTGATGGGGATATTCAAACTCTTGGGACACGGCAGGAGTTGTGGGAAGCCAGGTTTATCCCAGGAAACCCAAGCCAGCACCTGCCATGGGTGTTCTCATGCAAACACTGTGATGGAAACTGGCTCCAGGCAACTGGGACCCACCGTGGGTGGGACACCTGGGACACCTGGGACATCTCCATCAGCCAGGGCTCCATCCTGACACCACCCTGCTGCAGGCCCAGGGGTGAGGGTGTGGTGGGAAGTGTTTCCTCTGCTCCCTGGATGGCTGGAGCTGGGAATGAGCCCAGCCCACAGTGAGCCACGAGGGGCAGGGGCAGGTGGAGGGCAGTGACAACTTAAGGGACATCTTAAATCCAACTGGAGACAACCTCTGCAGATGTTCTAAAGGTTTGCAGCCATCGTTGGTGGATTAAATCCATTTCAGGAGGAAATACCCTGCCAGGCCTGAGTGATTGCCCAGAGTAAAGATGGAGAGATGTGAAAATGGGTGATAAATATTAAGAGAGGGAGATGGGAGACATATAATGGAATGTCTGACACAGCCTTAATTACAGCCTTGTATATACGCTGAGAAAACATATTTAGCTGATAGCAGCACTGGGGGTTTGAGGCTTTCTACAACAAGCTTAGGTTAAAAAAAACATTTATTTTAAGCATAAGCAAGTCATTCAACTAGTTAGTTTAAAGCTGAGCTAGGTGACTAGCTTACAGTAAATAATTTGCTGCATGCATTTATTTCGGTTTCTTTTTAGCCTAAATTTCCTAGGAGAACAAAACCTGTTATTGCTCTGCAGAAGTCATTTCCTCCTAAGAACTCTCAAATTTCCTGCCCAATTTTTTTGAGGTTTACCCATAAAGGACTTGGAAGTGCTATGGTCCTCCAAATTGCTGATGATCCCCACTCCTGGAACAGCTTCCAGAAAACCCAGATTGGATGGCTCCAAGTTTCTTAAAGTCATCTTTACTTGTTACTTTACTTAACTGTCCTGACTCCTAAGACAAATAACTGCTCCCTCAGATAGCCCAGCACTGATCCAAGGTGGATTTTCCTCAGAACATCATTTTTGTGGTAGTGTCTCATGGCTGCTTCCCCTCTTGCCTGTGGCTATTTAAAGGCAGGAATTTTTCAGAGTGATCCTTCCCAAATACCCAAACACCTTCTCCCCAGAATCCTCTGCTGTTCATGAGCCCTACTGCCAGCTCTGCCCATCACACCCCTGTGGAGAAAAGGGAGGGATCTCTGAATCAGGCACTTCCAAACAGCTCCTGGAACAGCTCCTCACCCCTCTCTGCCTCGGGAGGAGCCTGTGGAGCAGCTCACTTCCCTTCAGAGGATGTGGGATCCCCTTCAGCCCGACACCAGGACACAGAGCTGGGCTCTGCTGACTCTGTGCAGACAAATTCCCTGAATAATTCATGGCCTGGACAGCTCCTGCTCTGTGGCAGGATGAGCAAGGGCCTCGCTGTGCAAGGGCTCACTCCAGCAGTGTCCATCACAGGGAAGGACTCGTGGACATCCTGTCCATTCCACTTGCTCCAGGGCCGGAATCTGACCCCTCAGCCGTTTGTCAGAGCTGTCTGATCTGTTCTGAAACACCTCGGTGACAGAGCTGCCACGTTGCCCTTACGTGGCCTCTTCCTGTCGTGCCCGTTGTCATCTGCTGCCCGAGTCCCCCGGGACTAATGGTGTTTTTCCTGGGGAATGAGTCAATCCATGATGGGCTTTTCAATCCTCTGCTGTGTCAGAAAACGTCGTGCTCAATTCAGCTGCAAATGCTGCTCCCTCTGTGATCTCCTCCAGGCTAGGAGCTCTCACAGCCCCATGTGCACCAGGAGGCACCACAGGCTGAGCCCCAAATACTCGCTTTTGCCAGAATTTCAAGGCTTTTAGAGAGGTCTGGGAGACCCTTACATCCTCTTCAGACCATCAGAGCAGCAAAGGCAGGGAATTCCCTTCGCACGTTCTCACACCCAGCCCCTCGATGCAACAGGGATTTACAGAAGATTCATAATCTATTGTAGGCTCATTTTTACACCGATTTTTTGCAACCCAAAGAGCTCAAGAGGATGGGATCCCAGTGGCAGATCCAGCTTCCAGGATGAGCCCAGAGCCTGAGGAATCAGCTCCTGTGCTCAGCCTGGCCTTCAGCAGGGCCAGTGCCAGCCCAGGCAGCTCTGGAGCTTCCAGAGATGGATTGTGCTGTCACCTGTGCCTCCCACTCCTGGGTGCCACCCAGCAGAACCCATGTCCTGCTTGGACTGGGAATGTTATTCACCTCCTGGATCACTGGGAATGAACACAGCTCCCTTCCTTAGGGAATGCCAGGGCTGGCCCTGTTCAATCTGCTTCTATAAACAGAACCAAGGAGCAGTGAATAAGCAGGAGGCAGCTGAGTGTCTTTGGAGGTCAGGGGTTTGTGTGGATGCTTTTCTCCTTTACAAAAGTTAAATACATTCCATGTTGTGCTATGGATTTTCATCTTGTTGACCTCTCATAAACCAAGCAGGGTCAGGCGTTGGTCAGTGCGTGGATGGGAGATCTCGAGGGAAGCAAAATCCACAGCAGAGGAGGAAGAGAAATATTTGTGACTGGGCTGTTTAGGGAGTAATGCTCCTCTCTCTGAGCCAGCCCTGAATCCCCATTGCAGGCAGGGTTAATAGGGCAGTCACAGCTGCACAACTTCCCTGCTCCCCATGGACTGTGAAACCAGGGTGAGTTGATTCACAGGAATCAAAGGGAGTTAGGAACAAGAATTAAATGGCAGTCAAGCATTTGAGCTCCTTTAAGGAAATACCAGCCTTGATCATAAAATCTGATATCTGTCTGCCTCCAACAGGTATTAGCCAAGGGGCAGCTGTTTAATGCTCCACATAAAAGGCATTCTAGCTTACTTCTTCCCCTAAATTTAGGCAGCAATTTTGTTTGAATCCAGTATGTTTGCTCCCCCTACTGAACCATCCCACGTGCTCAGTGTGTGTTTTCCAACAGTTTCCCACACGGTGCTCCTGAGCTGGCTGAATTTCCCCAGTGAGCAAAATGATTTCTATGCTCAGTAGCCTGCAAAGCACTTCAGAATCTTTCAGATGAAAGGCCCTCATCGAAAAGTATATAATAAGATTCCATTCTTGTCTCATTTATTCTCATTATGGCTAATAGCAGTGGTTGTATAAAATGTTCTCCCCGTGATCAGAACCAACTCTCCAGCAAACAGCCCGGCCCTCGGAAGCTGAGGACAAAGGAGGCATCAGGGAAAAGGTGCCCAGAGTTCACTCAGCTCTTCTCAGCTCTCCTCACGTCCTGCTTTGAAGATTTTAATTAGAAGCCCACGGAACAGCGTTCCTGGAACAGCTCCAGAGGGATAAAGGACAAGAGACCAGCTGGGACGCTCTGCTTACGGCAGGCACGAGGTTTTCCAGAAGTGAAATGCAGAAGGAACTCACAAAGGAAGCAGGAGAGGAGGCAGAGTGGAGGCGTGGGCACACACAGCACAGCCAGCCAGGAAAGGGGGATGTTTGGGATCCCTCAGGCTCTGGGTTTGGGGTTACCCACCAGCAAACAGGGTAGGGAACATCCAGGGTGTGCTGGGGAGTGAGGCAGCACTTCCAGGAGAGATGTGGAGGAAAAAGAGGAGTCTGAATTTAGCAGCAGTAAAATAGGGCACAGAAAATTGGGCAAAATAGCATGGAGAGGGAATGCCAGAAGAAAAGAAGGGGGAAAGAGGATGAAAAGCACTGCTAACTCACACTGACCTCTGCGCAGAGCTGCAGAAGTAATTGCCCCAAACAAATACGAGAACTAAAGCTGGGGAGATTTATAAGCAGGAGAGCTCCAAGAAGCAGCTGGTGCAGTGGGGTTTGGATGGGTAATGGGAAGTATTTACAGCACTGGCAAAGCAGGCTGACAGGCAAGAGAGGCCTAGGCATCATTTAGGGCCAGAAATAAAAGAAATGACAGCTGGAAGATCTCTCACCACCAAGAGAGACCCGGAATGAGGGATTTCTGCACCATTCCTGCTCTTCCCTGTATGAGATGCTGTAACTCCAGTGATTTGTGTTCCATTCAGACACTTGTGGCCCCACAGATGTCACACAGTGTGGGGACAAAGAAGAGAACTTCATCCAGGAGCTGGAGAAAACAGATGGGCAGGAAGGCATTTCCAACCTCTGTCATTCCAGGCTGATGGAGACCAGGGAAAAGATTCACTCTGATTCTGTGAGAGCAATTAGAGCTGGATTTGATGCTGCAGCCTGGGGACTCTTCAGGCAGTAGCAACGTTTGGAGATAGTCCAGTATGAACAGAAGTCATTTTTCAGATGGAAGGGGATGAAAGATATGGGACAGTTGAGATTTGGCTGTGAATGCAAGGGAATAGATAAGATAGAACAGACTGGTTCTGTGGTGACCTGCACTCAGTGAGAACAAGAAAACCAATATCCAGTTTCACTGCTGGAAGTTCATTTTCCTTGATCATTAAGCGGTAGTAAAGAGCATGAGTTGTGTTCTCATTGTAGATCACAGTTTGTCTCCAAATGAAAGGGGGAACCAACAGGTTTATCCTTGGGTGATGCAGGAATTCCATGCCCATTCCTCTTCACCAGAATCGTTCAAGGATGATCCAGTTTCCAGGGCTTTGCTCCAGTTCCAGTAGCCAGGCCAAAGGCCCAATTTCTGTGGCATCCCCATTGTCAGGCCAGGTGAGCTCTGGTCTCTGGAAACTGGCAGAAAGAGGAAGATTCTCTGCTCAGCTGACAGGTGTCTCCTTTCCAGGGTGACACCTCCATGGAAATTAAAATAATCCTTTCAAGATCTTGTCAGAGCTGCTCACCAGAACTGCTCTGATTAACCAGCAGCACTGAACAGCAGCTCCTTTGTCCATTTGATCATGGCCGGTCCCCAAGTGAGGGATTAATTAAATATTTAATAGCCTGGGTGACAGCTCAGGACAGCTCAGCTGCTCCATCAAAATGCTCCTGGAAGGCCCCAGGTACCTTGGAGCAGTCACAGGCACAGCAGGGAGCAGTGGGAGGGTTGGCAGCACCCCTGGCTGCTCTCCGGGCTCTGTGGCTGGAGGACCCATGGCCTGGCAGCCAAAAGGATGGATCTGAGCAGGATGGGAGGATTTTAACCAGGCTTTGTGCTTTTCCAGAATGGGTGTTATTTCCTGGGCTGCCACCAAACTGACAAAGGGGATTTTTTGCAAGACTTACCCAGTATTTATTCCACAGTGTATGTCTCCATATAATCCTGGGCCAGGAGAAACAATTGAGAGGCTGCAAGGCACACAGATGAGCTGGGATGGTAATTCCCAACTCCCACATGGAGAAATGCAGCATTGCACAGGCAAGAAAACACACTCTGGAATGGTCTTGCTGAATCCCATTGGATCCCAGCTCCACAGGTTGGATGTGTCTGGTGGTGAACTTTAGACACTGAACATTGGAGAAATGCAAGGAGAGGACTGGCACAGGTAGAGCTGGGGAGGATTTGTGGCTGTGCACATCCCTGAAATCCCTGTGGTACCTGCTGTTTGACAGCTGGCATCCTGGATGAGGTCTTCTGGCTCTCCCCCAAAAATCGAACAAGCCGCAGTGACTGTGGTTACAAACAGGAGCACGTTAATTGCAACAAGGGCCCTGCTAATTTAGCAGAAACCCTTTCAGCTCAGCTAACTGCTCTGCTAATGAAACCAGAGCCATCCCCACTCTTGGCTCCCCATGGTAAAACCTCTGTCCTTTCCAGGGAATGAATCTCACCAGAGCTTCAGACAGAAGCTTTAATGGGCTTTAGCAGCCTTCAAGAGAAAGTGCTTGAAGGACAAAATAAATCATCTCTCTTACTGTGCTGTCATAAAATCCCCCTGCCCCTTAATATTCTTCTTGCATCACTTTCTAGTTCTGCCACTTCCCTCTTTCAATGCTCAGACTTAAACTTGAAAGAGCAGATCAGCCCAAGGGGAATACAAAAAGACTCCCAAAGTTTCCATTCCTCAGGCCTAGGATTTGGGAGAGCAGAACAGCGACACAACTCGCACCAACAAACTCCCCTTTCCTGATGCAATGGGGAAACCACTGGGACAGCTCTCCATGGGTAACACTTAGGGAAAACAACTTTCTCCTCCTCTTTGTGCTCTCTGCTGCTTTGGTGGGACACTGAGAGTTGTTTTTAATTGCCTTTGCCAAAGGTTTTAGTCTTGTAGGAGTGGGGAACAAGGGGCAGCAGAGATGGCTCTGCAGAGATCATCTCCAGCACAAATCCTTGGAAGGATCAGGCTGGGCTGTTCTTAGACCTCAGGTACTGCAAGGCATAGGAAAAGCTGCAGATATCCAGAGCAGTCTATGCCAGACTGTAAAAAAGACAAAAATAAGGCAGCAAAGCCACCTCTGCATCCCAGCTTTTCTTAGAGCAATAACAACAGAGCTAAACTGGGTCCCAAGTGTTGGCTCATATTTCCAAACACTTACTAACTATTGCAAGGAACAAGTGCCTCAGGGCTTGGCTGTATTTATGCTTTTGCTTTTCTTTAATAAAAGCTGCATTTATAATGCATGATTAATTGTTTTGCACAAGCCTCCCTTTTATGGGAACCTGTGAAATGTAAGTGATTTTTAATACCACCTCACAGACATCACTCCTTCTTCCCACCCCCATTACCATTAATCCACGTTGGAGAGAGATGTAACATTTGTCACTGCTTTATTATGAAGTGCAATGTTGCAAGTTATTTATGAGCTTGCTATTTATTGAAGTATTTGCTGGTAGTTTTAGCACTTCAGCTTCGGGTGAGAATCAGCCACGCTTTCCCCACTGCCTGGCAGAACCTTCTGCTGCTTAACCCCTTCACTGCCCGTCTCTGGCTGTGCCCCCACAGCAGTCGCCCAGGGAGGTGTTTTAGGGCAGATTCTCCCCCCTGTCACCTCCAAGGGACTGGATAAGGAAGTTCAATCAGGTCTTGATCTCTTTTGGAGGAAGGTGATGTTTGGAAAAGACCCAGAGGCAACGGGCAGAAAAAATATTGTTGCAATAAGAGCAGAGAGAGAGCAGGAGCCAGTGCTCAGTGCTCCAGCTGTCCAGGGAGGAACAGAAATCATCTCCATTGACAGGTGTGGAATGATCAGATCCACTGAAGTGTCAGACTGCGGGGTTTAGACAGGCAAGGTGTGGAGACTGAACAATCTGTTACCCTGCTTTATCCAAGCCTCATAATCTACACGTGCTCCATGGCAAACATGGAATGAACTCACATTATTCCATGAGGAGCAGAAGAAATTCATCAGAGTTCAGACTGATGAGAGACCCTAAGCCTAGGAGTGAGCTCAAGGAGGGCTCTTAACTCAGAGCCACAGCTCCCAGCAGCTCCTGAGCTGCAGCCACCACTCCCACAGTGCCCGTGGGCATCCAGAGGGATCTGAGCAGAAAACTCCACAAAAAGCACAACCTCGCCTTGGCTGAGCTCAGCTGCTTTTACATTTGCTTTTCATCAACTGCAGCTACCTAAGCAGTCAGTTTTCAGCTCCTGAAATGTCTTGCTGGAAAGTGTTTACAGCACTTAGCACTTTGTGCTGTGATTCCTTGCTGAAATGAAAGCCCATGTTTTATTGAGAGGAGCAGGCACTTTGCAGGCACAGTTTTACTCCAGTCTAACACAGCTCCCTGGCACAGGCAGGATGCAGGGATGCTCTCCTGGTCTGGGGGTTGCTGCAGGTACAGGTTTTGAAGGGTGTCAATTAGAACACAAATTCTGTTCATAAGTTTTAACAGCCGTGGGCAGAAATATTTGAATGTGTTTCCTCTCTTTTTATACATTTTTGTTCTAATCCTGCTGTGCCTGTGAGTTCTTCTGTTGTATTTCCTGCAACACCTTTGCTGACAGAAGATACTATTCCTTCTGAACAAGCCAACTTGATTTCCATGACAATTCCATGTTTTAAGAGAAGCCTGCTGCCTGGAAGCATTTTGTAAAAAATCAAAACAAATTTGGGAACTTTGAGGTTTGGCTTCAAACTACCTTTCATTGTAAATAATTCAGGAGGGGGAGATCCACACTCCCACTGCATTTGTCAGAGCAAAGCAGAGTCACCTGTAATTTCTGAGCACTAAACACTCTGAAATGCAGTTAACAGAGCATTTGGATATTTCCAGGGCTTGTTCCAAAGAGAAAGCAAGACAGAAAACCACTCAAAGTCTTTTAACTCCCTTTTAGCAGACTCGTTCCCAGCTCATCCAGCTGACTCCTGGACCCCCTCCAGAGGGTAAAATGCCATAAATCCTCCACTCAGCTGCATTTTATCCTGCACCTCGCTCCAGGCTGGGTTCTGCCGATGGGAAGGTGGAGTAATTTCAAAATGCTCAGAGCTGGTACAGATCTACTGAGGCCTGAGTGAAGAAAGGAAGTGTTTGATTGAGCCTCTGTGGCCTCCAGCTGGAGGTCAGGAAAGCGAGTTCTCCACGGTGAAAGCCAGGAGCAGCTTCTGTGCATCCAACAGTATCAGCCCTGCTCTGCTATTCCAGCCCAACACCGTTTCCTTCCCTTTGTGCCTCAGTTTCCCTCTCTGCAAAACCTCCTGGTGAAGCATCCCTTCAGCCCTCAGGTGTGGCTGAGCTCCAGAGTGGAAGCAGAAGCTCCAGGGCCTCTCCCCATCCCTCCTGAGAGGCCAAGAGGAGAGGCAGGGCAGGATGCTGCACCTTGGAGCTTCATCCAGGGACAGCCCGGGCTGGCAGGAGCTGTGCAGTGGAGATGGGGTGAGCAGCTTTGCTAAGAACAAGCAGGATAACAACCCACCTTAATGACTGCGGAGGAACACAGTCTGACCTCATTTATATGCAAATTGTGGTGCCTTCTCTGTCCTCTTTGGGGCAGGAGAGCTGGGTATGAAGTGTGGATCACAGCGGCGCATTTGCATCCCACCAGAGCTGGGAGGAACTTCTCTCTGCTCCGTTCAGTGACTTGGGCTGCGTTTAAAACACAAAATCCCTTCTGAACAGAGAGCAGCTCCATTTGGCTGCCACCTGCTACGGAATCAGCAGAGCCTCGGGCAATTTTCAGCCAGCGGCTCGCACACCCTTTGTCAGCAGAGTTTGTCTCCTTGTTCTCTGCCATCAGGCTCCACTGGCATGGAAACCAGGCTCTGGTGCTGAGGAGTCCATCTGTTCCTGCTGTTCCCTCCTCACCTGAACTCAGGCAGTCCTACTTTCCCTGTTTTGGGTGCCTGTGAGTCGAAAGGACCTAAGGAGTTACAGAGAAGTGAGATTGGGAGAAAAAAATAAAATAAGAGTGAACAGCAGATGTTCTTCCATCTCAGGATGCTTTTCCCTGCACAAGCAGACCTCAAGTATCCCAAAAGTTGTGTGCCAGGCTCTTTTTCTTTCCAAAATTAGAGGTGAAATACAGCAGAAGCTCAGCTGGATTTGCCCATACAAAGAGCTACGTTCTCCAAGGTTTTGCAGATTTGTATTCCTATTAGGGATATTCTTACCAACCACAGTAAAATCCACATCCTCTGTAAATCTACACAGCTCCCCTGTCCATCACCTTTCTGAATTTTTTGGCAGCTACTCCAGCTTCCTCTGAGGACCAGCTACCTTGTCCCAGATTCCCCCAGCTTGCTCCTATCTCAGCCAGTCTGCAGCTGGATGAAGTTTGGATGAACTTCCAAATTTGAGGCATTCCACAGCCTGACATTAATCTTGCACAGTGACCCACAGCTTTCAGGGGAAGAGAATAAAGAGGAAGTGAGTTGTATTTTTAAAAGGGAAAAAAAAAATGAACATAATATTTTTATGCAAATAGCTTTCAACTCTGAGTAGGGGCAAGAGAGAAAATGGGGGAAGAAATCCATTTAAAAATCTTTCTGCTTCTATTATTTTCGCCTTTATGTTTTCAGTGTGGCTTTAGTGGCTCTTTAAAGATGTACTACAAAGCTTTTAATAAAAGCCAAAATGAAAGGCAGAATCCTCTTTAAGATCCTAAATCAGTCTTGCAATACGTGTCTAGACTCACACGTCCCTAATACATTAACTTTTTAGAAGTGAGATATTGTAACACCCCCTAATCCCTTCAGCTCCTGCTAAACTCCCTGTCAAGGAGGGCTCTGTGTTCCTGTTTCGATGGGAAGCAGCAACATTAACAATCACCCCTTCCAGAGAACATTTAAAGGCAAGCAGATCACTGCAAGTAGTTTTTATTTGTGCCTCTCCTTCATCTGGAGTCCTTTCCACCACTCCATGAGCACCGAGGGAAGGATTGTAACACACCCACAGCTTTGAACTCTGAACAAAACCTGCAGAGTTTGGTCCCACTGCTGGTGTTGGCATTGATTCCACCAAATTCAGGTTACAGCAACAGCCATTCCATTCTCAGCAAGCAGCAGCAGTTTCCTCTGCTCACAGCTCCGCAGTTCCTCTTCCCCTGGAATTTAATTTTCGGTGCTGCTGGCTTTCCAAACTGTGAGTCCCTGGCAGCTTTTATCAGCCCCAGTAACGTGTTCTGCTGTAATTTGCAGTTTGGAGGCTTAGCAAGGTTTCTAGTTTGCTTCCAGGCCTAAGTGTAGCATCTACAAGTTGTCTCTTGAGAAAAGGGAACAAGCAGTGTCTAAAGGAAGTGTGGATTTGATTATTTTCTTAAGAAGACTCAGCATTCTCAGTCCCAAGCAGAAGCTATTCTGATTTGTTTCCAGTGGAGATGCCAACCTGCTGATTCTTCTGCTGGGGAATGCCAAGGGCAAACCAACAGGTCACGGAGAAACCACGGGGTTTGTCTGGAGCTACAGGAAGAAACTGGTTGTGAACTCAGATCCCCTGAGATCCCAGCTCCGTTCCTGGCCTCCCCACTTCCCACACAACCACTGGCAAATCACTTCATCTCACAGAATTCAGTTACCCAGCTGTGAAGGGAGGATAAGAAGAGCTTTGTTCCTGCAGGCCCTTGTTTGACGTTGCTGTGCAGACTGCAACCCCTGTGAGGCACAAACTCTTGCTCTTCCCTTGTATGTACAACTGCCTTTTTTTTTTTTTTTTAAACAACCACCAAATGAATCCATGATCCCAAAGACTCAGGAGAGGTACCTGGAAGTTCGACAGAGTGAGTGTGTTGCTCTCCTGCTCAACTTCTGAGCAGCTGCCCCAGCAGCCACAAACCTCAGGAACCCCAAGCAGGCTGCAGCTAAATTTAGATCCTCTCTTCCTTGCTTCAGCTGGGATTTCCACAGATTGATTTCTCTCCCCAGTGCAGCCAGGCTGCTCAGAGGGATCCCTTGCTTCCCTGGTTAGTTATTACCCTCCTGCAGGGAGAGCGGGCCCTGTTTGCACTGTGAACTCCAGACAAGCTGCTCTGAGCAAAGCAGAGAGGGCCAAGTCCTCCATCAAAGCATCAAGGCCAGAACCTTCCCTGTGTGTGCCAGGAACCACGGGAAACCATCCCTGGTGCTGCTGAGCCTCCCTGCAGAGCCAGGAGAAGGCCAGGAAGAGCAGAATTCCTGACCCAGCTCCTCTGGGGTGCTCTGTGCCAAGGCCAGCTGTCCCCTTTGTCCAGGGTCACGCGAGCCATGGGGAGTCACTCATGTCACCCCATCCCCTGCAGCGTCACTTTCTGAAGGACTCAAATGATCAAACCCAAAGCTCGGCCCTTGCCAGATCAAAAAAAAGCTCAATGAAACTGAAACATCTTTGCCCTGGGGCCACTTGATACTTGCTTAACTACATCACTCCATTAAGGATGATACAATTTAAGGCTGGATGTCTGGTTTGCATTAAGATTGATGGCAGCTGGTTGGCCGTATTCCTTGCATATTAACAGCAGAGCTGTATCCTGGTGATTTCTCACTGCTCCAACAAGATGAAGGACTCCAGTCTCAGCCTGCAGGAAACCAAGTTTCACTATTACCAGCAATTAAAGAGTCAAAAAGGAGCAAAGATAACTCTGTGTCACTGCTGAGAACTCAGATACCCATTACATGCAATGATCTCCAGGATCCCATGCACACTTTACCGGGTTCCAACCTAAGCTGTGAAACATTTCAAAGACAATTAAAATATCATAAGCAATCATGCGTGAATATTCCTGAGTGCAGCTACTAAGGAAGAAAAAATGACAATCAGCAAAGGAAGAAATCATTCTTTAATCTAATCTTTAATGAGTGTTTATTAACTAAATGATTACCCCAATTTAGAATGAGCCACTTGTTACAGATTGAGTTGTATCACAGCTTTTGCCATATTGGATCCAGGGCTCAGCATTCAACAAGTTCGTGGGCAGTGAAAATGAGATTTGTGTAAAGACTGACCATGCCTGATCCTACTGGAACATCTTGTGTTGACTAAATTATCTGGACAGAGGTCACTGGCACAGATTGGGAAACGGGGCAGCAAACCAAGGAGTCATAGTTAAAAATGGGGGTAATATATAAGCACAGAAGAAGTGGAAAAATAAAATTCATCCAGCCTCATGATTACTGCAGAACAGACAGAAATATTTAGAAAAGCATTCCCTGGAGGAAGAGGAATGGCTGTGTCTGAGAGAAGTCCAAGGGAGTCTGATGAGTTGCTGGTGAGAGGTTTGAGTTGCTCAGGCTGAGAAGGCAGAGTGGGGCAGGAATTTTTGGGTGGAATTGGACATATTTACTGTGAGAAATGGTGGAAAATGTTAGCTGCCAAGCACTGTCACTGTTCCCTGCAGCCATTAAATCAACCCTGGTGAAAGAGAGCCCAGCTCAGCAGCCCCCCGGGTCTCCCAGGGGGACACAACACCAGGGAAGCCTCCCCTGCCCACCAAACACCCCACTGGAAGAACTGCAAGCCCACGTGAAACAGCAGCAGCCAAACACCTCTGCCCACACCCTTACAGCCCATGAGAGAACCAGCATGGCCTTTGTCCTCAGACCTACAAGCCCAAGCTCCTGCTCAGTGGTTCAGCTGATCAGCCTCAGTTTATCTGCAAAAAGCCCCAGCAGAGGTAGCTCAGGGGCCTGAGCAGGGCTGGCAGCTCTGGGTCCTGCTCTCTGATCGTGGCCACGAGCACAGGCCTGGCACAGGATAGATGGCAGTGCTTAACTCTGCATTAGAGAGGGTAAGTGCTGAATAGAAAAAGGGTCTGATCTTACACCCAAAGCCTGCAGGGATAAGGCAGGAATTTAACTGAAGAGAAAGAGCAGCGCTCACCCACCTTTCATCCTCCTCTAATATGCTCTGTCTTTCCAGACAACTAATTCTGTCCTCTCAGGGATAAGCCAACATCTTGCTGGGCTATTTTTAATCCTCCTCAGCTACCCAGGTGGACAACTGTATTTGTGGAGAGCTCCCCAGGCGGGCTGAAACGCACTCAATTACTGAATCCTCAGGTCTCGGACTCCAGCTCCTGCCTCTCCAGAGGTAAATGTGTCACTGCCTCCTCGGGGCCTCTGGCCTGACACACATTCCTCCTTGCTGGAGCTCACTTCATTAACCAGCAGTGCCTACCTCTCACTTTATTGCTTCTTTGGCTGTAAGGGTGTCTGAGCTAAGGGTTTATCAAAGCAGATCATCCACAGCTGGCTCAGTGCTGCAGAAAAACGCTCACTAATGGCCCAGCTGGAATTCAGCTTTGGTTTCACACCTGCCCAGAAGTCTGTGCACAGAGTCAGTGCCTTTGTGTGATTGCCTCGACTCTGGCCCCAATGCTGAGATGGGGGCTCAGTTCTGTCCTCTGTGCATGGAACAAAGATACTCATTTGCATCAGTAACCACCCACCATGCCAGGCCAAATATTGTTCCTGTTTTCATTAGAAGATTAATTTGTGCTTGCGAAGAAAAGATTAAAACGAGTTGTCTTCACTGCCCAGATGGAGGAGGAAGAAAATTGCTTTTGCTGTGTCTTCAGCAGTGGATTCACGCTCCCCATATCCAGTGCTGTACCACTAACTCATGGTGCTTGGACACAAACAGGACACCCTGGGATAACAAACAGTCCCTGATGGTTTGTGTCTGCAATATAGCTCATGTCACACCTCGATGGATTGTCTTCCACTCAGATTTATCTTCCCAAAGCAAAATGGCTCAAAGGTAATATTCTGGGGCATTTTTTTTCATTTAAAAAAAGAAAAAAAAAGTGATTTATACTGGGGGAAAAACCTGGAAGGGCACCAGTTTCTTTTCGCAGTTGTACATCCAAGGACCTGATCAAGAGCTGATGTTGGTTAAGGCACTGTGGCATCTCATCCAGCTTTACAAAAATTGTTAAGCCTCTACATCTTTTCCTAGTGGGAAAAAATAGGTGACCTTTGCATTTATTTTAAGACAAAGTTTTTTGTTTTTTTTTTTAGTTATAGCTGCCAAGATCCAAGAGACACTCCCACCATCATGCCAAGATGGAGAGGTTTGCATCCATCTTTTGGTCATGGGGGAGTTCATCATAAATCCCAACTTCTGGCACAAGTTACAAGAAGTTTCACCCCGAGGCCAGCACTGTGTGTGATGCTGTGACCCTTGGCTGTAACGTGCATATTAACACATCCCACATGTCTTTGGAAAAGGCTGCTGAGCAGCAGAGGACATTTGGAGCTGCTGTACAGCAAGACACAGACATTTGCTGCTGTGTGACTTGCAGTGCATTCTAATAATCACACAATTGGAGCTGCAATCCACTCACCCTGCCAAAATGAAGAGGTGAAATTATTTGAGAATTCTCTCTGATGATCCTCACAGATCCCGTAAGGTGACACCACAACAAAAGCCAGCAGAGGAGGGTGGTGAACTCTGGAATAGCTGTTTGTTTTTGCCAAAAAACAGTGGACCAGCACAAGCACAGGACAGATATCCAGGGATGGGAGCCTCTCCAGTGGCCCTCTGTCCTCAGCCTAGACACCTCCTAGGAAAAGAGAAAGAAAATCAGAGCTTCATGTGAGTTTTTAGGAAATAGATTTACTGCCATTTGCTTTTCTGAGTCTTCTGCCTTCCTCCTTGCTGCAGTCCTGGTGTGGCAGAGAGGAATGTGACCCTTTTCTTCACCTGTCCTTTTCCCAGTGAGCACAGCAAGCACGGGGAAATGCAGATTCCAAACAAACCTGCTGGGCAGCCTCAGCCCAAGGCCAGTTTGGGCTGCTCAAAGGTCAGCAGGTGTTTTCCATGAAGGGAGAAGTTGGGGGACGGGCAGGATCAAGTGGCAGGACACAGGGAGAAGGGACACACACCAGAACAGCAGTCAGACACTGGGCTGGCCAAGCAGACAGACAGACAGACAGACATCTGCACTGCAGTGTGGAATGGAAAAGCTGGCTGTTAACACCTGCACCATTTGGACACTGAGGGGACATCCTGTCTCATCAGAAGGTTCTTCTAAAATCTGCTTTGCATGAGTAGAAACTACAGCCAGAACACCCACAGCACAGACTGCTGTTGCCAAAGGCCCACAGCCACCTCTCAGGGCCTTCCTGCCAGTGTCAGATGTGTCCTAAATACACCAGATGAGAGCTCAGACCATGGCAAGAAAATCAGGACTGATTCAAATCCCATGGGAAGTTGGTCTGGAAAGCAGAGGGAGAGAAAGCTGCAGAGCTGACGAACTTGGAGCAGCCTGTGTTGCTAAGGAGATACCACAGCATCCTCCAGTGGGAATGTCCTCAGTGATGGAGGGCTCCGTGCCCAGGAACAGCAGCTCAGCCCCAAGGGGATGAAGCCAGGGTCAGGTTAATGTCAGGGCAGGGTCCTGGCAGGCAGGGACAGGGGCTGTCCCAACCAGCTGGACCCAAGGGAGCAAATCTTCAGCAGGAGCCAAACCCAACCATGGCCGTGAGTTCGGTACAGAGCCTCTGCCTGAGCCCTCAGAGCAGGATTTCACATCACCTCATCTTCCTCACTGCTGAAGGTCACGACTTCATTCCTCAGCACCTTGGTTCTCACAGCTGGGGACAGGACAGAGCCTCTGCCTGAGCCCTCAGAGCAGGATTTCACATCACCTCATCTTCCTCACTGCTGAAGGTCACGACTTCATTCCTCAGCACCTTGGTTCTCACAGCTGGGGACAGGACAGAGCTGATGGCAGGACAAGCCTTGTGAAAAAGGCAGCACTGGCCATCTGGGGAAGGGGTGACTTTCTGTGACATCTCTGCTGGCACAGCAAACTGTGACTCTGCAAGGCCTCTCCCACCTACTCAGTGCCTCTGCATGGCTGGTTATTAACTCTGCTGCCAGATCAGCTTCTCTGAGGATTTGCTTATCTCCTGCTTTGTGAATGCTTGACAGCTTTTGGGATTGCTGCTGGAGATTCCAGGAGGAAACTGAGAGATGGAATCATGCTAAACTGTTTCCCTGTTCATACAGCAGCTTCAGTTCTCAGCCATTGGAAGCAGGAGGCCATGGATGGATGGAGAGAGGGAGGGATGGAGAGATGGATGGACAACACCCCCAGGCTCTGTGGTGCCTCTCAGGACACTCCCAGGGGTACAACACACCCAGGACCAAAGCTCAGCCCCTCATGCTGGAGCCATTCTGCTCCTGGAGAAGAAGAAGTCACTCTTGTGTCCTGCCTGTCCCTCAGTGAGTGGGGTCTGGGCTCTCTCAGGGGGTTGGGTTGTGGGTCTGGAGCAGGGCCCAGCCATGGATGGGGTTGGACCCCTCCTGGAGCTCTACAAACCCAACAAACAGGCAGCTCTTGGCTGCCAAACACAGACTCAGGGCTTCCAGTGGGAAACTTGACTTTGGCCAGCCTTTCCCAGGCTTTGTTGGGATTGATGCCACAGATCCCAGATCCCACTCCGCCTCACACGGAGGAGCTGCTTCAGTGCACCCAGCACGAAGGCCCTGCCAGCCACAGGGCACAAGGAGTGCATCCCACCAGTCCTGTCCCTCTCCCATGTGCCTCATAACCGCTGGCTGCACAGGCAGAGAGAACTCAGCAAACCCTCGAGCCACAAGTGGCTGCAAAGTGCTCTGGAAACTGCCAGCTGCTGGGACAGGGAGTTCCCCATAAATGTCTTTTTAAAAATTGGTTTAATGAGGACAAGCGCACTCAGCATTCACAAACTCTGCCGTTTTTGTGTTATTGGTTCCTATTTCATCTATTATTTACAGAAAAAAATCTATTTGGGGAAAAAAAAGAAGCCCTCTCTTCTGAACTCTTTCCAGGACTGACTCAGCAACTTAATTTTTATGCTGGCTACTTTCTTGCTTCTCTTCTCTTTCTTGCTAATTTTTTTTTAAATTTTCCACTTTAAATTCTTATTTGCATGATAGGTCTGTCCAGCCTTGAGGAGATTTTTCTTGTCTTTGACTTTTATCTCATTTTCTCCTCACTTTTTTTTTTTTTTTTAAATTAAAAACCAGCTTTGAATTAGTTCACTCAAGCATTCCCTTTCCCATCTTCCACTCCCCCCAGAGAGCTCCTCCCACTCTGCTCCTGCCGGATCTTTCAGCGCTCTCAGCACATCGGCATCACAGGAGAAAACCTCCAGCATGGAAAAGTGCAGATTCACCCCGGGAGTCAAGTGCTGACAAATTCCCAACCATCTCCTAGAACAGCTAACCTGAAAAAGCCCTGCTTTGGCTCTGGATCTGCCCCAGGGCTGACCCAGGGGAATTATGCAGCTCAATAAATCCCTTCACCATGCAATAAACACAAAACCTTAACCCTAAATCAACCTTAAAGCAAGCCTAACCCTAACACTAACCACGAGGCTAGCACTAACCCTAACCCAACCCCAAACCTAACCCGAACCCTATCCAACCCAACCCTAAACCAACCCAACTCTACCCTAAACCCAACTCCAAACACAACCCTAAACCCAACCCAACCTTTACCCAATCCCAACCCTAAACCAAACTCTAAACCCAACCCTAAACCAAACCCTAACCCAACCCAACCCCAACCCTGATTTTTATTTTTGGGGCAGTTTTCCATGCTTTTAAGGCATTTTCAGCTCAGCAGTATCAGTCAGGACCACACCCTCTCTGCTGTGCACAGGAACAGCTTTAACAGAAGGAATGAGCCTCTCTTCCCACTCCTCACCCTGCCCTGGCACAGCCTTTCAGGAGAGGCAAGAAATCCCTGTCAGTGAAAGGAAAGAGAAGGAGGTGTCTTTACAAACAAACTGCTGGGAGATAAAGTCAGATACTGAGAAGTGAAAGAAGCATAAATTCCATAGGAATTCCACTAATCGACACAGACTGTTACTCAAGACTGAGTTAAATCCCTGGATTTAGAGAAAAAGAACAGAGACACAAGGAAGAAGAAAAAAGGGGATGGTACACATTAGAAGGGGATCTGTATTAGGCATTTTGGGAAGTCTGTACCTCTCAAGTACCTCAGCCAATAGGGAAAGAGAGAGAGAAATGTGGCCAGGAAATTGGGATAAAAAGGAGGCTGCATCCTCTAACAACTTGAGAGACCCCATGGGAAATGCCCATGACCTCTTCCTTTATTCAAATAAATTTACAGGACTCCTCTGTCTCCTTTTTGGACATAAACTTCTCATGTTTGTGGATGAGTTTTCCTGACATCAGGATGGCTCTCTTGGCATTTGGTAGGATCCCAATGAGCCCAAGTCTCACACCTCCTGTGCCTCCAGTGATGCTGTTTGCAGAAGGGACACTGCAAATGCCTCAGGACAAGAGAGCCAAGACTCCAGGAGCCACAAATCAAACTGGCACCGATCTGGGTGATGCTGCTGATCTCGAGTGAGCAGCTCCCTGCTCACATTAGAGTAAGGCAGCTCACAATATGACTTTAAATTTGAAAAACACAGAAAGCTGATTGCTTTCTTTGCTGACTGTGGGATGTCATAGAGACCCACCGGGCCCTCGGGAAGGAGGGAGCAAAGGGTTACATGGCTCCTGTGCCAGCTGAAGCATCAGTGGTGTTCCTTCCCTTGTTCCCACTCTGGAAATAGCAGCTGTTGAGCAGCAATACCAATGTTTTTCAGCTCCATTTAATGCCAGCAGGATCATGCCTGCATTGAGGTCACCCAAATGACTGCAGTGTTTTGGAGAGGGAGATCCGTGTTGGCTTTCATTGCCTGTCAGGCGTACCTGGATCATCCCAGCTGCTGCAGCATGGAAAGCCACACAGGCTAAAATTGAGCTGCTTTTTCCAAAAGAGCTCTGTAATCCCACCGCTGCCCCAGGGAGACTGTTAACACCAGAACACAGCACCAGGAAAACACACAAGGATAAGGAGCAGCCCAAACATCTGGGTAGCTCTCCGTGACAGCAGCCAGAAAGAGGTATCTGGGAAAAGCACAAGAATTGATAGCAAATCTGGCTTTTTTCCCCAAACAGCAGCTCAGATTCCAACTTCTGTGTCTCATTCTGTGTTAGGCAGTACTTTCATGTGTTTAGTGTCTCTAAGCAGATTTCTCTGCCATTAATCAGTGTGACATTCCCTGATATTGTATCAACCATCCTGCAGCGAGGAGTTCCTCAGCTGAACTATCAGTGCCAGCACCAACCTCCTTTCATTTCTTTTGATGCTGTCACCTACAAGGGGAAGCTTCCCCTGGTGCTTTCTAGTTCTTGTGCTGCAAGTGCACATCCAATGCCTGCCCACCCTCCAGAGGCTTCTCCTGATTCCACAGCCCTTCCTCACACACCCCTGCCAGCAGAACTCTGTCAGGTAGAACAGAGAGCTACCTGTTCACCCCTTGCACAGAGGATGTCACAGAATTCGGAAATTCTCCCGGTTATCCTGGATTCTTTTTGAACTGGGAAGCCCAGAATAGCACAGTGCAGGGGGGCTGCCAGGATGAGCTCACCTGGCAGCAGTTCCCACATCCCTGCTCCACACTGTGCTCACTCCTGACACACCTTTGCTGGGAAGAGAAAGGATCGAAGTGGGAGCTGCATCTGAGCTCTGCCAGTTGCTGCCATTCAGGAAAAGGGGCTGAACAAGACCTTCCAAAACAAAGGCTAAAAAATCAGTGTCCCAGACACAAAACAAGTCCCCACAAAAAAGAGACAGAAAAGGATTAGCTACGCTCGGCTGAATAACTGCCGTGATCCAATTAGAGGCCTGTATTAGGAACACGGACACAGCTAAGGAGAGGTGAAGCCAACAGAATCCTGTCCCTACCCTCCTGTCACAGTGGATGCCAAGCCTGGACTCCTCAGCACAGCTGCCCATCACTCAGCTCCCCACCAGGCACAGCCAAGCGTGAAATCCTGGCCAGCGGACGGGGAGCACAATCACCCACCACGGACCACAGGCAGGAAGAAGCAGATGGAGAAGCCAAACCTTTCCCCCAGCCCCTTTTCCATGCGAAGCAGTGGCACACAGGCAGCCAGGGAGTGCCAGCACAGAGCTGGCACTTCGTTGCCCATCTCCTGCCCAGCCCTTTGCCATCATTCCCTGTTCCTGCCGTGCCTCTCCCTGGAAGTGCTGCTTGGCCCAGCACAAGAGGCTCTCTGAAGAGGATCAGCCCCGTGCCGTTATCAGCCGCCATCCGCAGCCTTATCGGGTGTCTTTGGAAAGCTCCTCAGCTCAGGGCAGCCTCCACCTTTTTAATTTCTAAAAGGCTGATGCTAAGTAATTGTTTAATATCTCCACAGCATTTGCTCCCCTTTATCTCGGGATCCCTGCTGCAGTTCATTGACGGAGCTGTCTTTTCTCTTTCTCTATTCCACCGTGGATGTATTAGAAAATGCTTTCATTGTAGGCAGAGATACTTGCTGCTAATTGATGCTTATTATTCCTTTTAAGCCTGTAATTGCTTTCTCTTGTCTAAATTTACTCCTTTCTCCTCCCCCCAACTCTTCCTCAAATTGCTTTGGTTTTCTCTTCTAATCAGCCCAAATCCTGGTGTTCCAAAGATTATTGGAACGGGTGCCAGAGGTTTTGCTGTTGCTTTGACATGCTGGCTTTTCACATCTGTGGAGTTTACCTCAGCTCTTTGAATATTTACAGGCAAATTGGGTGGCCCGCAACTGGTAATCTCTCAACTGCCTTAATGAGGGCAGATTTTAGGTGTCAGCTTCCATGCAGACTTTTGATTAGAAGGCTACAAAGGGTCCTTAGAATTATCTCTTACACAACACAGGATTTCTGAGTCAATTCTCTCAGCGGATAATGAAACAAATGGAACAAGTGGAAGGAAATGCAATTTTGTTTGGAACTAAGAGAGAACCTGTTTTTTTCTGATAAGCTCTGTCATTTTTTTCCCCAGACCTTAACTGGACTGACCAAAAGGAGTTTCCAGCCCATCACTCTCTGGAAGACCAGACTGCCTCTCACTGAAGCCTTCCCAGCCATACTTATCCTGATTAACTACTTTAAAATTTTCCAAAGTCTATGGAGGTCTCTAACTCTGTTAGAGAGTAACCTTATGTTAATTTTCATGCTGTATCCTTAGGGCTGAGCTCAGCAGCTGCTTTGAGCCACACAAGTTCTTCCCAGGCTGTTCCATTCCCACAGCCAGCACAGGAGCTGTCCAGGTGCCTGGGCAGGACACAAAGCAGAGCTTTCCCTGCAGAGTCTCTGCTCTTCATCCAGGATTATCTCCAAAATCTGAAATGAGGGGAGGGGAGGGAAGGAACAGCAAGGATGATGAGCACAGGGAATCTTCTCACTGGGTGGGCAGGAATGAGCCCCAAACAACCCTCATGGGGAAGCAGGGACACAGCTAAGCCCAGCCCCACCCACCAGCGCTCCCAGCTAGAACCAGTTTGCTCCCAGAATGGCTTCTGGGAGTGCTTGAAATCCTTCCATCCTCACCCATCATCCATCTAGACTGCAATCTGAGAGCCAGGGCAGCACAGCCCACCCAGGGAGAAACCCCAGACTCCTGAAGTGCCTGGTGAGCAGCTGAGCCTGAGCCACGAGCAGACACCAATAAATATCCCCTGCATCTCCAAGCAGCACGCTGGAACACGGAGGAACAAGAACAATTACTACCACACAGCAACATTTACTGCTGGGAATTTGCTGCATTTCATTTTAAACAAGTTGCTTTTGCAGCTCTAGTGACCTGAGGAGCCAGAAATATGAACATTAACAAAGGAAACAAATAAATAACGTATTCCAATTACAGCTCTAATAAGATGCAATGTGCTAGAAGTCCATGTGGACGCAACAGTAATTTCTAATTAAAAACACGCAATTAATTATTAACCTAAAAAAGTTCTAGTGTTATTCCAGTGTGCTCAAATCAGAGTGTGCTCTCAGAGTGAATTCAGGATTATGATTGTGAATGCTGGGGGTGTTCTTCTCTTGGCTTGTTTCTCATCTTATCAAGGGAAAAGGTAATTTTCAGTCAGAAGAGCAGCACAGCTGATTGGAGGCCATTAGGAGCTGCTGAGCTCCATCCCCCTCGCCCTGCTTTAAAGGACAACACCTGTGTCCTGAGGGAAACCTTAAATCCCTCTCAGGCACCTTTGGGAGCTGCTCAGCAGATCCAAATCCTGCTGGTGGAGGGAACCCCTTCAGTCTGAAGCATCCTTTGAGCATTTCAGGACACAAAGTGCTGCTTGGGAACATAAGCAGGAAAGTGGAACTGGTGAGATTATCCAGCCCACAGCCCCACAGACTGGCAGTCTGTGAGAGGGGAGATTGCTCAGGGCACCGTGGGTTTGCTGTGCATCTCTAGGAGATTCTAATTTCTTCAGGAATTAGTAAGGAAATCTGTGGGCATTCACCACTGGGCCTATGTCCAGTGTGGTTGATGCCAAGCCAGAACTTGGTACCCATCAGCTGCCTTTCCATGGAACAGAACGATGCCAACAAATTTAAACCCACCCCAACCCAGTAAGATACAAACAGTTCGGATAAGGAAGAGGATTGGGCGTGTAATTGGCAGATAAATCTGGGATTGAGGCACTTCCATGGAGCCCAAAAGTAATGAGGATGTTTTCCCTTGAAGCATGAAGCTGATAGCAGAGTAGATTCCTCTGAGGTAGATTCCTCTGACTGGTATAAAATGTGTGCAAAAAAATTACAAACCAGTGGCTCTGGGCTGCTGGAATAGAGGCACCCTCAGGAGAGGCCTGAGGCACTGAGAGTTTGGAGTCAGACATCAATAGCCTCACATTTTAGAGCAGGGGGGCAGATTCAGCCCTCGTGGAAGTGAGCAATTTCAAACTACCAAGCAGTGTAGCCTGATGGATCAAAGATTGGATTGAGGCTTAGGAAACCAAAGCTGATTTTTCAGCTCTCCCAAGTAATCTGGCTTCTCTCTGTGCCTTTGCTTCAAGCTCAGGGGAACAATGGAGTGAGTCTCTCCCTGTGCACAAAGCAGAGCACCTGGCAGCCTGCTCCTACCCCAGCACAGAGATATCAATAGAGGAGCTGCTCTTCTGGATTTAGTTCCCTGTTTTGGATGAAGATGAAAACGAGCTGAACTGTGGATCCAGCTAACAATGGCCAAAAGCTGCCTGGCTGGAACAGAGAGTGAGGACAATCCTCAGAATGCCTGGAGAGATCTCCTGCCAGCTGAGCGGCTTTTCTGCAGGACAAAGGACAGCTTTAGGGGGGAAAGGAGAGCCTGAACAGGAAGGATGGAAGTAAAAAAAGCTGGGGAAGCAGCTGAGGGGCTCTGTCTTCTCCTGTGGAACCTGCTAAAGGCAAGCACACAGCCATTCAACAGCCCCACACAAACCCAGCACCGCAGCTGCCTGTCTGGGCAAGGCTGTTGGCAGATTAATCCTTGGGAGCTCCCAAGGAGCCTGTCAGCACTAACACAGTGAGGGGAGGAGGGAGGTGGGGACTCAACGTGCCCCAAAACTCATCGATTACAACCTCCATCTTTGGAGATTTTGGCCAAGGGGTCACACGGCCTGGAGAGCTCTTGGAAGTGCCTTGTGCTGAGCATCTCTGAGTTATGAAGCCCACACGAGGCATTGCCAGCATTTTCCTGTGGTTTTTTTCCCATGCCACGTGGAGTCCCAGGAGGGTCAGCCTGGAGTCAGCCTGGGAGAGCTGTGCCTTGTTCAGCCTCTTTCTCCAGTGAAGACCTTCACCATATGATGGACTGCACCTTCTTCTGCCCAGATATAGCAACTTTTCACCTCTCTGGAGACCATACACTGTGTATGTAGGATGTGATGTGTTCTGCACTTCTTTGGGATGGAAACTTGGTCTGGATTTGGGATAGAAAGTTGTTTTGGATTTAGGAAGGCAAGTTAGAGTCCAGCTACCAATAATGGCTCTTGTACACCTGCCTACTTGGGAACTTCCCTCTGAGTCCTCCTATGCAGGACATAAGAAATTCTTCCCACACTCAATGGAAATAGACACACTTCTGGAAGTAAAATTACACAAGAAAGTTGCCTTTTTGAGTATTTAAGAGTGTACAGAAACTTTCCACTTTCCACAACACAATAACCAGCAAAGCAGCACAAAACTTTGCAGCATCTCTGGAGCATTCTCCTTCTCCATACACTGCTCTCCTTTATGACCCATTTTCTGGCTTTTTTTTTCCCCTTCTCTTATTTCAAGTCAAAGCATTTCGACACCCTGCCCTTTGTGAACACTGTGTGTCAGAAGATCTGCAGGGATGGCAAATCGTGTTTGCTTCTGTCTAATTTGTGCAGGCAGCTGGGCCACTTCCATCTCTAATTGGGTGCCTCTGGGGGAGTGTCACTGTCACAGCTGCAGTGGTGGGCACCACTGGACTGCAGCAAAGCCAGCACATCTGGTAGGCTAAGACAGAGGAGCTGACCTGGACCTCGGTGTTCTTGCACCGAAAAATAGGAAAAGATCAACCTGCAGTTGAGTTTAGGAGGTAGAGAATCAAAAAAAGGCACTTTTTCTGGAAGGCAGCGAGTAAAAGTCAGACTGTGTCAAAGCTGATGCTCAGGCAGCGCAGGAGAGCAAAGCCAGGATTACTCCAGGAGACAGCTGGTGACAGTGACTGCACCACAGTAATCTGTGTTTACAGCTGGGCCACCTTTGGCTTGGAAATGGCACTTAAATAGCAACTGGTTTGTTCTCCCTGTTTGCTTTAAACCTGTGTGTAATCACCTCCACGGCTGCTGCCTGCCATTCTCATCTGGTAAATGAGACAAATCCAGATGTCTCAGCTTGTAAAAAAGGGGAACACGTAAAGCAAACCACACACCAGCTTCAATAAAAACCTCTCTTAGATGTTTCAGATTTACTCATTATTTGCCTTTTTGTTTTCCTTCTTCAAAAAAAACAAGGTTCCTCCTCCCTATCTTCTCTTGCCACTTGAGTAGTGTGGCAACTACTCAAAAACATGAGGGGGAAAAAAAGCAGCTTTGTTTAACACAAAACAAACAAGCATTTGCATTTGGCAGTTCCCTTTGTACAAAGCAAGGCCTGTGTGGGATTTCAGAGGGAAGGGGGGATTTGTCAGGTAGGCAGGAGCTCAAAGCAGCACTAACGTGCTCTGACACCCTCGCTTCTGTTTCCCATAAAACAGCCTTGTTTTACACTGAGGTTTGAAACATTCAGGCCTTCCCTGCATGAAGGGACAGAGGTATCCATGGGCTCCAGGGCTTTTCAGGGAGACCTGAGCTCATCTGGGATCCGAGGCGGGATAGGCTGGGAAGGCAGCCCACACGGGGTGTGAGGGGGGTGCAAACCAGGAGAGTCCAAGGAGAAAGGGATGGGAAGAAAGACAGGAAGGGCAGATTTCCACATTGCCTTTAGTCCCCAGTATGTGCTCGTTCTCCTTGGATTTGCTTCTCAGACTGGAGGCCTTTGAAGGAAGAAGAAAGTGACCACAGCCCAGAGGCATTAGAGAGAGAGGAACACCTAAGTCCAGGATAAGTTCTATATAATAACCCATCTCACCCACCAGAGCTTCTTATTACAAGTGCTCAAATACACGAAATAAAACCTTTCTTCATACCTGCAGGCTTCCCCATGCCAACAATCCCTCTTTTTCTGAGCACAGTGTTCTTAAGAGACTTTAAACCCTTGTTATTTGTTATGCACCATTATAATCCCCTCTATCTCTGCGTTATTGGCAGGGATTTGGAGTCTGAACACGCAGCACAGACTTTGATGCCTTGCTGAGACATCTTGTTACTCACTGTGTAAAGAGAGAGGAGCAGCCTGGCTGTGAGGAGAGCCAGGACAGGACATGGGAGAGCTGGGATCACACATGGTCCAAAGGAGCAGCAGCTCCACATAGATGGAGCCAACTTGGAAGACAGTGTGGGCCCACCTCTTCAAAAAAATCCTGTTAAGTTATTTCTGAAGATGATAAATATTTTCTGAGGGAAGAAGGAAAAGCCTCAGGAAGAAAGGTGCTATTCTTTACCAAAAAACCCAAATAAAAGAACAACAACTTAGCTAAACCCAAGGAAAATGTAGCAGCAAAATGAAAAAGCAATGCAGCCTGCGAAATCCTAAAAATGCAGAGACAGATGTGAAAGGACAGAAATTCTTCAACAAGGATATACTTACAGAAATCTGTGAGGCTCCTAAACAGGAGAGCCTGCTGCTTGTCAGTCACCCAAAATGAGCAAAAACCACTGAAGGGCTGCCCCACCTTTGGGGCCAAAGAGGAGCAGATGGGCCAATTTCTCACTGCACTGAGGAATGCAGGGAAAGAGAAGGAAGGGAGGGCTCTGGTTTGTGCTCAGCAGGCCACAGCCCTGATAATTTGAAAAGCCCCTGAGGTGGCCATTAAACCAAAAAAAAAGGAAGGTGAAAGCTCTCAGAGGAGAGAAATTGCAGCCCTGCTTCAGCCAATTCCAGCTGCTGGGCAAGCCTGGGAGTAAAAGTGGGACTCATTCCACGGAGAATCCTGCTGCATCCCAGTAAATAAAGGCAGGAATCAGCCTTCAAGCTGCAGAGGAACCTGGCTGGGCAGTGCTGATCCCCTGCACACTGCTCCAGCCAGGGGCTGCTGGCCAGGGCTCTCAGCTGCTCTGCTTTTGTTTTGCTGAGAAAGGAGCAGGTGTTGAGGAAAGGTTTTTAAAGGCCACGTGCTTGGA
The DNA here is from genome assembly GCA_013390045.1 of Picathartes gymnocephalus. Lineage (NCBI taxonomy): Eukaryota > Metazoa > Chordata > Aves > Passeriformes > Picathartidae > Picathartes > Picathartes gymnocephalus. Next base: position 112,874 of record WEKY01032821.1, read on the forward strand.
GTCCAAGCTCCTTCCCTGCCCACAAAACTGTTAATTTCCTTCCATTTCTTGAAGAGGGCAGGCAGAGCCCCAGCTGTGAACCATGCCCAGGGGAGATGAGCAGCCCTGCAGAGCTGTGGCCACCCCACACTTGTGCAGAGAAATGACCCACAGCAGCCTCAGGGAGAGAAGAGAGGGGCTGGAGGCACCTCCAAGACGATTTCTTGGCCTTCCCCCCAGAAGATTTTGGGCAAGATCCTTCTTTGTGCTGGCCAATGAATTGCAGGCTCTGATTATAGAGATGATCAAAGAGTGAAGAGTGTGGGAGAAAGGGCTGCAGGTTCTCTGTCCCCTGTCAGTGCAGCCCTGCTTGGGTTTGTACTGAGGGGTCTGAACTGAGCCAGCAACTGCACCAGGGTTTGGCTGCCATCATTTAGAAACACTCAAGTTCCAGGGGGTCTCAGCAGAGCAAGGAAACTGGTGATGGATGTGCAGTGAGGTCACCCATCCCATCCCAATCCACCACAAATACACAACCACAGCAACCCAGTGAGTATTTTTTAGCCTGAAGATGGGCTCCAAACTACCAAACTCAGGGCAAGGTGTAGATCCCCACAAGGAATTTGCACTGTGAACAAATGCAAAAGGCACCTTTGTGGATTCCTGCCCGTCCTGATTTGATTTGGAAACTCATCAAAGCCATTAAGGGACAAACAGCGACCCTGAGCCTACCTGTGCAATCAGATAGGCACCTGCCAGAGTCAGGAAAACAACGTGTTGCTTCGTTTTATTGCCTGCTTTTATTCTTTTAACAAAAGCAGATTGTCAGCACACAGGAGCCAGTTCCCTTTGCAAACAGCTCAACTGCTGGGCTCTGTGAGCCTTCAGAGACTCCTGTGCACAGTGAGACTCATGTGTTGACAAAGATGTTGGAGAAGCAGTTTCCCCAAGAAGCTGCACCTGCTGGGTTTGATTTTGCATGCATGAGCTGTGCTCAGATCATCTCCATGCCTTGTTAGGAAGAAGGAATTCAACCAACATGGCACTGATCGCTCCTCGTTACCCCAGCCCTGCAATGTGAATGGATCTGACTTTGTAATCTCAGCACTGTTAATACTGATTAAAACCAAATTATTACATATTTGTATCAACCCTGGCAGCAGAGTCTCCCCTGTCCTTCAGCATTAGCAAGGGAAGCTCTGAAGCAGCTGATGCCCAGGAAAGCAGATGATGTCCCTGGAGAAGGGGAAGGGAAGCAGCCCCCTGAAAAGGGAGGTGACAACAGCTCCTGGAGAAGCTCCGGGGTGGCAGAGGACTTGTGCAGAGCTTTTCTGTGCCTGTTGCTCCTGTCCAGATATCCTCCCTGTTTGGATGCAGGATCCAGCACACACAGAGGATTACAGAAGTGAAACCCCTGCTACACTCCTTGCTGGGGTAGGAAGCAGGGCCCAGGGATGTGTCACACCCAGCTCAGTGTGGAGTGATGTGGATACTGTCAGAAGCCTGACAGAGAAAGCTCAGGCATATTTGCTGCAGTCTTTGGTGCAGAGATAAACTTTTCTCATGGTTCTACTAGGATTATTATGCGAACGGCAAAATACAAGAATGTAAACACACTTGCACCTGGTCATTTCCATAAAGAGGTTGGAATTCAGTTGTTATTCACAATTAACCAGTAGCTTTAAGGGGTGTTAATGATCTTGACCAATAGTATATGTTCGTGCCATGTATCCTATAAAAAGATGGACATTTTTGAAGTAAAGAGCTCATTGCCTTCTGATCAACCTGGAGTCGGTGTCGTTTGTGCGATACAACAGTGACAGAGTGAAGTGATTGCTGTGTACAGAACTCAAACAGGGAGATAAAGGTGTTGCACAGGCTGGGGATTTTCTCCTGCTACCCAAATCCAGCACAATTTGTTCAAATCCCTACGTCTTCTCTTCTTAGTAGATCCTGGGCTATTTACATTACATTTAGGAAAAGAAAATGTTCTTGGAGAAGCCAAATAAAACCCAGACTCTGCCGTAATTGCAGACTAGGTTAAAAACACAGTCATGAGTTTTACAGTGGTATCAGAGAGCCCTGATCACAGTCCTGCTGGTGCTATGAAAACGTGGAGTGAGACACCCCTTGCCTCAATGACACAGATGTCTCTTAGGTCTTCCAGTCCCCCTTTGATGAGACACCACACAGCTCGACAGGAAGTCTTACAAAGTATTTTATTTCTGAGGGAACTCTGCTAAATTGTTTTGTTGAACTGGTATAAGATCTTTCAAGTTTACAAAAGAAAACCAATTTTCAAAGGGTAAAACTGTTGGGAAGTGATTTAATTGTTATTTTTCCAACACAAAAGAGTCCAGCAAAACCTCCAGTGAAATGGATTCCTACAGTAAAGGGTCACTTTTGATGAACTGTCATTTTTCTCCATTGTGAAATTCAACATTCCTTGAGAATCACTATCTCCATTCTTCATGATTGAGATAAGAAGACTCAGAGTTAACTGAAAGGCAAGAACTGTGTTTCCAATAGAGTTCCCCTTTCTTCCACTGAAATTTTCGATTTTAAAAGATTTCACACATATCAAAGGTGGGAACAGCTCTAATAACTTTTCCCCTACTCTATTTTTTAAGTAGATAAATCTTCAGGCCAGTGACTCTTATAGTCTATGTATGGACTTCAACTCAACAGAATCCCAATTTCCAACAGTGAATTAATGTTCTGGGAGTAATTAGAAAAAACCTTGTTTTTTTAAAAACTCTGATTTAAGACTGGATGGTGCTAGAGATGTTTGAACTCCATCCACCAAGAAGAAACATTGCATATTATTCCTCAAAAAAACACCCAAAATTCCACTCATTTCCAGCAGGCACCACTCCGAGGCAATCACAGCCTCAGGAGCCAGAAGAAAGTGGAGTTCAAAGCCAGGGAAAGGACAGGGAAATGGAGTAGAAATGAAGAGGTCTGAGGAGGGGCACCATTATTAACTCCCATTGTTCCCTTTCCAGACAGAGCAGCCTTTGACATCTGATCTTTGGGCACCTGGCTGGGCTCAGCTGACAAATGGCTCACTCTGATTCTTGGAAGGGAAGAAAAACAACAACCCCCCCTCCGTCCCCTTTGGGTCGTGCTACCCCATCCAGCTTGGAGGAATCATTTCTCATTTATCTGATAGCTTAAGCACATCTGCATAATGAGTGGCACACACCCCGAGAAGCTCTCTGTATTTCACAAATCCTTAGCAGTGCATCTTTTAATAGAAAACATCAATCCCGAGTAGCCTGAAGGAACGATCCCTCTTTAATCATCCACCACGCTGAGGACTAATTTGAGACAAAGGCTCGATGCTCCCAGTCACCTCCAGCATGGAATAGCTCCGACGATTCCTAAATTCACAGGGAAAGGTTCAATCGCCTTTTCAAAGCTGGATTGCAGATCCTGTGTTAATTACTACAGGAAATTACATCTCCAGTAATACTCACCAAGGCTTTACAATAAATGCTGTCTGATCTATTCCTGCTCAGCCTTGAACTCTTTGTGGAATATTTGTAAATGTAATGGGTACTTCATTTCCACCACTGCTCCTGAATTATTCATACAGTGGAAGATCCTTGCATGGTTCCGTGAATTGAGAGACTTGGGGTATTTTGTTCTCTATAGTTAATAGATTAAAACTGGTTTTTTTCAGCTATGAAACCAGGTAATTTATCACCACAAACCCAAGCACGGTTCATACATCATTGGCTCAACTGAGAAACACATCTGTGAGTCTGGATATCAGAACAGAACAACCAACAATTTTAAATCATCCCATGTTGTCCGAAAAGCCAACAGAGTTGCAAAATAAAATGCTGAAAAACTGCCTCAGATCAGTCAAAATATTTGATTTCCTTTTTTTTTCTTCAGGCATTTAATTCAACCATTTTGTTCCCCCACAAAACAGCACATTTTGAAATATCACTCTGAAAAGAGAAAAAGAAATAAATCAAACTCCTTTCCATTCAGAAAATGTCATAACTGGGAGCTCCAGCACTTTCAAGATATTCCTCCCCAGCTCCCTTCCAAGCAGAATTGTCAAAATTGGAAAGATTTCCTCAGCAATTTCTGTTTCATCAAAATGACATTTTTCCAGACAAAACTGTTGTGACAAAAAAAAAAAGAAAAAAAAAAGTCAAAACCAAAACTCAACAAAACTGAACATCTCTGATCCGATTGTCTTTGACAAAAAGAGATGTCTCAAAGATGCCAAACCTCTCCTTGGGGGAGTCCCAGAACATCGGTCTGACACATCCAGGTTGAACATGCAAGTTCCTCTTAGGTAACAACAAAAGAGAAATGAAACAACCCCCTGAACCTCAGGGGCCAGAGATACCTTCAAATATGTTCAGAGCCAAGTGGAGACTTCCTAAACTGCAATTCTTACAGCATCCTCGCCATTTTAATGAGGAAATTCCACGTTCCAGCCTTAAAACGTGGGGGCAAGAACATGGATGCTTTGTCAGTGTCTGTCTCTGGAGGTGAGCACTGACCTCTGGGTTCTGCACCCACCAGGATTTGGTGTTGGAGCTCCTTCCATGGATTTTGGGGCAATTTCCCCTTCAATCTCTGCTCTCCTGTCTGCCCCCACCAGGCACCAACTCTCAGTTCCCACCTGATCTCTTCAGCTGAACACGAGATGTGCCCGGCCAACAGCTGCCTTGTCTCTGTCAAAGGAAGTCAGTTCATCATAGGAAAGTTCTGGGTGTTACACAGCGCTGGAGTTTCCAAAAACTGTTTACAAAGCTCTGTGGTGGGGCACCACCTCCATTTTCTCAGTGTCAGCAACAAATCTGCTCAATTCACCTGTCAAAATGACTCCTCAAACCCCTCTGCCAGGAGAAAATGCCCAGGAATGCACTTGGGGACAACAAATCACTTTGGCTTTGGCTCAGTCATCATCACCAGCTGTAATAAGATTCCCAGGAGCTCATGCTGCTTGTGTCAGACATATCCACAATCCCTTTGCTGTGGAAGGATTGCACAGCTGGAGTTTGAGGCACAACCAGAAGGTCAAGCAGGATAAGTTCATCATTCCATTGCTTCTCCAGGCAGAGAAGACGGAAGCGCTCTCCAGAGCTGAGCTGATCCTGCAGAGCGGTGGTGAAAACACTGAAAATCACCTCTATTTTTCTCCTCAGGTGGTCACTGTTTGCTGTCAGGGAAGAAAGGGTCACTCCACACAGTCACCCCGCTGACCTTCACCTCTGCAGTGGTGTGAGCAGGGTTTGGGTTTTAAATCTCTGCAGTGTGTGGGGCAGGAGGGGCCTGAGCACTCACCCCGTGCAGGGATGGGGGTGTGAAATGGCACAGCTCAGCTCAGGGCTGCCAAGCCAAAAGGTGCAGCAGATTTTCAAAGGACAACAGGTCTTCCATGCTGAGCAGAAGAGGTCACTGGTACCACAGGTGCCTGTGATGGAGCAGGACAGATGCCTCTTTCCAGAATTCACAGGGTTGGAATTACCCTTTAACCAAATTCCAAGCCCTCATCTTGGCCAGAAAAAAAATGTCCTGCACAGATTCGCAGAACTCAGGGGCAGAAAGGGCCCAAGGTAGTGTCAAACCTCATTTCTTTCCATCACAGACACCACAGTTTTCTTCCTAAACCCTGAAAAAACCCTCCCTGGATGGATGCAGCACATTCTCAACCCACAGCAGCCAGTCTGGACAACCTTGGTGTGAGCAGCTCTCTGCCTACCAGAAGAAAATTTCCCTGCAAATCCCAAAGCTTGAGGAAAAGTCACCAAATTTTGCCAGTGATTATCAGGATAATGCCTGCCCAGCAGAAGTAAGAAAGTTGCTGAGATGGATAGCTCAACAAAGTGGAGTGTTCTGCTCCAATTTAATTAAAAAGGTATTTGGGAAAATGACAAATGCACCACAGCGCTCAGCACTGTCTGGGATAGACCTGGAGCTCTGCGTGATTTAAAAAGCAATTAAGGCAAGACAAGAATCACCATTAGCTGTGGGGAAAGAAAACCCACAAAGCATTTTTAGCCCGAGGCAAGAAAAACAGAGTGGAAAGGCTCCCTCCAACCCAGAGCAGCCCCTTTGAAGCCCAGGCTGAGCCCTCCAAAGAACAGGAACACGAACAAGGTTTGGCTCTTTCTGACCAAGCTCAGCCAGGCTCTGCTCTGTGAGGGCAGCTCAGTTCAGTGTGAGACAGGACAATGATTTATTCACACAGTTGTGAAATTCTGGGGCCTGAAATGACTGAATGCAGAGAACAGGTTGCAAGAAACAAGTAAGCAAGCAGCAGGGTATCCTTCCTCTGCCAGACTCATTGGATGGCTCCAATTCCTGATCCTTCTACCTGAAGATGTGTTCTGCCCTGTCCCTGTTGGTAGTTCTGGCTGAACATCCACATCTGCTTTCATAATCAACAAGAAATTGAAAATCTCTGAATAGGAATGCCAAGAATTCACTTTGGAAGCATGTGGTTCCCCATTTCTGACAATTATCCAAGACAGCAAAGATATAAATAAAAATATGGTAAATGTGTTGTTTCCTTATTGCAAGATAAAGTAAAAATTATAAATGTCTCACTCAAATCAAAATGAAAGCTTTTGTTTTGACACATTCCAGTTTAAAATGATGCTGGAAGAGACATGTTTCTATTCAATGTTTTGGTTTTGACAAAAAATGTTTCCAAAAAAAAAAAAAGAAAAAAGTTTTGCTGCAGTTTTTTCTGCCAGCTCCCAGAGGGATCAGTCAAAGCTTCCTGGAGCTCAGAGTCATTAGCAAGCTGTCACAGAACTGAGACCCTAAAATGCATTTGACACATCAGATCACAGTTCCATCAGGCAAGCATGCCAGTGCTGGATCTTCACATCCAACTCTTGGATCTGACTCCTTTAGGATTCACTCTCTTTTCTGGTAGAACAAGAGAAAGGAAATTAGCCTTGTTCATCCCTTGGGAATGAACCCCTCCAGCCAAACCCCCAGGTTCAGCTGCTGTGCAGAAAGAGGAGCTCATGGGTGACCTCCTGATGTTCCCACTGTCCAAGGGGCACAGCCACAGGCAGACACTCACTCCTTCGAGGGGAGGGGAGAGCAGCAGCACCAAGATTTCAAAAAAAGAGCAGTAGAAAACACATCCTGTTGTCACTCTAAGCATGAGGCTCCTGAAGGGCCAGGCCCTGGGGCTGTGGTGGGCACACACTGAAGGGGCTCTACCTGGGAATGCCGCAGCCTGAAGATCCCGTGGAAAAGCTGCAAAGTGCAAAGACCTGCTGGTCTTGGCAGAGCAAAAGGTTGGAGTTGCCCCATCTGGCAGCTGACCTCGCTCCTCCTGCAGAGCTGAGCTGTTCTGGCTGTTCAGATCACAAAGCTCTCCTGCTGCTCTCTCTTTGAGCAACGAGATAATGACTTTGTGGGAAAGAGATTGTTCCTGCTCCAGTGAGCAAACCCAAGGCCTCCACAGCACGACCCCACGCTCGGATTTCTTGTTGCAGTTGAGACAAACATATGTTCAACCAGGCCTGACTCGAGTCCTGTCCAGGTGGCTGCACAGAGCTGTTGGTGCAGGCAGATGTCCCCACTTAGGCACTGGCAGTTCTAGGGCACAGCTCCTCTCCCTTTTCCAGGCAGCCAGCCCCACCAGAGCTTTGTGGGATTTCTTGCTGGGAAGTGGCACAATTCCTGTGGTACATTTCTGTGCTCAGGAGCACTGGAGTGCAGTTGAATCCCAAATGAAATCTTTTATTGTCACAACTGTGATCCTCCCCAAAAAGAGCTCAGGGTCTCCTCGGACAGGAAGCATCACAAGGGGAACAGAGTCCTGTAGCTGGGACATCAGACTGAGACATCACAGCTCCAGCTGACCCTGCCCTCAGCCAGCTGCAGAAATCTGAGGGTTTAGGGTGTGGATTTCTGCATCTTCTCTGGGAATGTCCCACCTTCTTGCATCCCACAGTCAACTGAGATACTATACTAATAAATAAAATTGTCTCACCCCAGATCTGGCTAAAGCTCTTTCTCTTTTCATGCAAGGACATTCACCGCTTCCTTCTCCCCAGAAGAAACTTGTTCTCTAGGAAGGAGAAGATGGAGTAAAACATAAATGAAGAATTGACATTCATCAGCTTATTCAGGAATGCTAAACCATCCACTTGCATCACCCAGACCCTCTGGATGATCATTAGCTCTCAGGGTGTTTCGGTCAAGTTTGCAAGGTGCTTTATATCAGTCAGGAGAGACTTTCTAATCAACTGACACAGTTTAAAGCATTTTGGATGGGGAGGCACGTACATAGGAACGTGAACCTGAGCACAGATGTATAAAATTGTAGGTGATCAAAGGTAGTGCATCCAAGGCAGGATTAAAAGACGTTTAATACAGCTTTTCCCAATAAGCCTGAGAGATGAAAGAACTGCCACAAGGCCTTGCTGGAGGCTTAGAAATTGCTCTGTGAAATCAGCTGCGATTGGTAATTAAATGGAAACCTTGGGGGTGTTCTGAAGACTTTTTTCATAGCCTGGCAAAAGGGAACTCATCTTTAAATTATGTAGACTTTTACCTTCCACGGAGGTGAAGGTAAAACACCACCCTGCTGCTCCTGCATGTCCTGCCTCATAGCAGCTGCCTCTGTGCAGGAGCACAGGTGGCTCCTCAGCCTCTCTGCGCCAAGGTCAGGGCACAAAATCCAGCGGTCTGAGCCCCTCAGAACATTCCTGTTTTCCCAGTGCCTGCCCTCACCTGAGCCAGCTGTAAACCAGGGAATTCACCAGGGAATTGTGCCCTGCCTCATGCAACACAAACCCAGCTGTGCTCCAAAGTCTCCCAGCAGCTCCCAGAGCACCTTCTCCTTCTTGGAAGTGCACACAGCTCTTCCACAACTGCTTCCAGCCTGAGTCTTTGATCTAGTCCAGAGAGAACCCAAGGCAGGCAGGAGATCCCTTGGCTGACTGGGATGTAGGGGAAAACCAGAAATTCCTGGTCCTGATAAAAGACAGGAGAATGACAGTGGGGTTTTTAACCGATTGTGATGGGTTGGAAGTTCTGAGTGTGCACATCTGGAAGGGAAACCAGAGCAGAGCAGAAAGCTCAGCCCTGTGGGCAGAGCATCCAAACAGGCCTTGGGAGATTTTGGTTGGACTCTCAGCTCTGCTACCACTTTGCTCAGTGCAGCTGAGGCTGAGCCCTTCTCGTGGCCCATTTCCCTTCTCTTTGCAATAGAAGGGGTGGGTCCTTTTTTGATCTGCTTGCAAGAATGGGTTACTCACTGTTTGCTTGCAGAGTTCCGGATAACAAAGGCTATAAACAAAGCAGACCTGCTGCCCTGCATTGCAGTTCAACAGCTTTTAGAATCCTGTTTGATGCAAAGTGCTTTGGTTCCTGTTGTAGCCTCTCATTTCTACATGGCACAACACTCACTCTGAGGCAAAGTACTCCTTCAGACAAAGCTGAATCTGCTGAAAGTAGCACTGGATATCTTTTTTTTTTTCAGCAGAACAACAGCAGGTGAGGGCAGCTCAACTGCAGACAGCTCAGCTGCTGAAAAACAAACTAAGATAAAAAATGTTGGAAAAAGAATTAAAAGCGGGTTCAGTAAAAGAAATAATTTTTTTTTAAAAAAAAGGTGCTAAATCTCCCCTGAATACAATGCAGGTAGCCAGAAATAGCTGCCAGAGGGAGAGATCGACAGCTGATATAAATAGTAGTGACTCATGGTGTAATGGGGATCCAGTTCAGGGGAACAAATCCCTATCAGTGCCTCAGACAAAGCCTCCCACAGCAAACACCTCCAAAGGCACAGGCCTAAATACCTCCAGGGATTTGGAAACACAGAGTTTGGGATAATACCTCTCAGGCAGAAAGGCCTTTGTGCCAGTCCCCTGTCCAGGAAGCATCCAGTGCTGTGGATGGCTTTGGTTTGTGGCCCAGGAGAGATGGATTTATGCAGAGCATAAGGATACTCTCTCAGACAGATGTCAGAAAAAATCTCCATGCATCAACTGTGCTGCTGCTGCTGCTGAAACCTGCCTGCCAAGAGCCCCTCCTTGAGGGCCTGGGAAACAAATAAATGTGCTTTAATTTCCTGAGGACTCTGTGCTTTCCTAGCAGAGCCCTGGGCCTTCCCACCCTTGGTTTGCAGAAGGTGCCTGTCCTACACCTGCTGGCAATGGCACACAACCAGTTCACCTCTGGCACGCAGCCACCACAGGATTTTGGCTCTGCAATCTCATATAAAGTTCTCCAGCACGTCCTACAGAGCCATCAGTGTCCAAACCAAACATTCCCAGAGGACACGGCCCCTCAGACCCCTGACCTGTGGGCAGAGCCCATGGGCAAAGCCAAAGAAACCAGAGTGAGGTGAGGGAGAGATGGAGTTGTTCACCCTGAGCAGAGTCTGCTCACCTCCCTGCGATGCCAGCTGCAATGTTGACTATCCTTTACCTTCCTTTTTCTCTCAAGGTCCCTGGAGCTGTCACTGGAGGAGATGCTCTTTGCATCCAGCATTTCCAGCCTCTGAAATTGCTTCCTGCCCTGTGCTGATGTGGAAGTCAATCCCAGAGGCAGAGCAAGCCTGAGAAATAAAGAAGTCTGACCCAGAACAGGCAGGTCAGCAGCTGGATATTGCACAGAAATGGCAGTCTCTCCAACACAGGGATGCTTTTCTTTTGACTGCTTTCAATTTTTTGCCCCTCCATATAATTCTCTAATAATCACCCTATTAACAATGTTCCATTTGCCACACAACTTGGGATATTAATCCTATTAGTTGGTACTAATCCTCTGCAAAACAAAATGGAAATATTCACACTCTCATTTTCTCAGGGTAAAAAAAAAAAAAAAGGAGAGAAAGAGGGGGGGAGAAGAGAAGACAAAGATGCTTTCAGAGGTTTGCTGTTTTGTGAGTTAATTGAATGGAACTGGGTCTCCTGTGGTCTTCATATAGAATTCCATTATCACGTAATGGGGACTCACATCCAGCCTGTTGATAACAGACAGTCTGTCAGATTAAGCATTAACTATGATATTTGGAAACCATGCAGTTTTCTACCCATTGGGGCATCCCAACACAATATCCCATTTCCCTTTCCTTCCCCCAACACCTTTTCCTTTACCACACACTAATTAAAGAACAAGGGGAGAGAGACTGGTCTGTGCTGCCGAGCCCAAGATAAACTTTGCTGAGTAGGGAGGAAGAAATGAAGTGAGCATCCCCAAGAGCAGAGATCTTTCCTACAGGCTTTCATTTTTTCCACCCACCCCCTCTTTTGCTGTATTTTTTCATATTTCTGTGAAGAATTACTGGCAGTTTCCATCCTCCCCTGCTCCACAAGGTGAGACTGGCACCTACTGGAATGCGCCTGGAAAGGCTGAGACTGAGAAGAAAAAAATAAACCTTTTCTCAGCTTCGTTTCATGTTCAGCTTCACATTATTTTTCCCCTTCATCAGGCAAACAAACAGCTCTGCAGACACAGCGACAGCACACACTGGATTTGACACAGCTCTGTTTTTAAGCTGTTCTGTGGTAATTGGGGGAACTATCACGAGTCACTTCGTGTCTGTCAGCCCATGGGGAGGGAAGCACAGGCACAGGTCCTGACAGAGCTCCCAGGGTTCCCCTGGGTCTGTGGGGCTGCTCCCCCTTCTCTCACGTCTCAGCAGCTAATGGAAGCAGGAGCAAATCCCTGCAGGTACAACATCCATCTCCAATGGTTTCATCTCCCCTTCCCTCACATGCTTTTTCCTAAGGAGGATTTCCTTACGGGATCTGTCCACACTCTGGGATTTAGATTTAGACCCCCAAATGCTGTTTTTCCATGATTATGCCCTAGCCCTAAACTTATTCTTTGATGTCCCCCTCCAAAGCCCCGCTGGCCAAACTCAATCAAGCAGCAGCTTAGCCTCCCCCTGCCTCTCTCCCTGCTCCACCTGTCCTTGCTGGGCTCACTCTGCAGCCACACCACCAGCCCTGTTCCCACTCCAGACCTCCAAGCTGGCTCATACAGACCTCCTGCAAAGCCCAGCCACCACTGCTGGTCTCCTCTGAGCCCTGGAGAGCACATCCTGGATCCATCACTGTCTGATCACCCACAGGAGCTGCTCTTCCACAGTGGTTCACTTCTAGTTTTGCTCTGTGTATTTTATCATGAACTTCCCTACCTGGAGCAAAGACTCTCCCAGCTCAGAGACTGTCACACCACAAGTCCCCAGATAGGCTCCACAGCTTCAGCAAAGGCACATAAAGCAGGGAAGTGAAATGGCTGCATGGCACAGCATGATTTGGAAAGAATAAAGGAGAATCAGAGAAGAAAAGCTGGAGGACAGAGCACATCCTGCAGACTTGTAGCGAACAAAGTGCAGCTGGAGGCTGGAACATCTCCTGGACTGGAGCTGCCTCCATGAGAGGGATGAAGCATTATTAGGAGCAGGCCCTCTCTGTTTGCTGTGCCTGCCCCCCAAGCCGAGCAGGAACAGCTCACAGAGCACTGAGCCACCCCAACACGGGCAGCAGACACCCCCTGATCAGCAGGTCTGATCCTCCCTCTCCAAACCTCTCCATCAGGGAGCTCTGGGTTTGAGAAGCAGCAGCTTCTGAGCACCAAGAGCAGGGGCTGCCAGACCCAGCTGAGCCTGGTTCAAGCAGCGCTCAGTCCTCGGGAGCTGCCTGACAAACACAGAGTTCAGCACGTCCTAATTGCTCTGGGCTGCACAAACACAAACAAACAGCCCTTTGTTTGCACAGCAGCTCTCAGGAGAGGCCTCATACACGAGGTGGGCCGGGATGTTCCTCTCCATCTCTGGATTGATTGGCTCCCAGCTGGAAGGAACACGGGGAATGCCGAGTGGAGATGCTCAGCAGGCTGCCCTCGGTGTGCGTGCCTGGGGCTGGCTGGAGGACATAGAGATTCCTCCTTCCAGCAGAGCTCCAGGATGCCCTGCTGCTCTCAGGAACATTCTGAATAATGACCAGGAGTGGCAGAGAAAAAGGAGCTCCTGAGGCAAGCTTGGAAGGGCTGTTAGAGTGAAATTCCTCTGGATTTACACGGGGGTAAAACTGAGTTGATTCTGCACTCTGACAGGTGGACTGACTGGTGGCAGCCACTGATGGGAACTGGGACGAAGAGAGGGACTGGGTCCAGGGGAGGATGTAAGGGTTCAGCCACCAGCCAGCTCATTGCCTGGCAGCAATTCATAACCTGGTTCTGAAATCAATGTGAGCACTCAGCAGCCAGGCTAAGCCAGTGGTTTACTGTAATTCTGAGCTGCTAGATTACTTTGTCTGGGTTTTCCAAGAGGAGCAGTTAGTCACAGTGGTGAGTTACTGCCCTTTGTAGGTTCTGTTTTCTGATTCTTTCTTTCCTAATTATCACCCTAACTTCCTTTCCACTCCTGGAGAGCAGAGTGCTGTTCCAGCCTCCTTTCAGAGACTCTGCTACCTCAGGGCTGCCAGTCTGTGAGAAGAGAGAAGGTTTTGTTGGGTTTTAGGGTATAACTTCCTCTCCACCTTCATGGATGTCCTTCTTTGACTCCTTTCTGAAGAGGAGCCAGCTGTACTGATGCTTCCAGGAACTATATCCCAACCACCACCAGGTTTTTTACAAGCCCCACAGACCATGGATTCAACCAAAGAGGATCAAATGCTTTGAGCACTCAGTGTATTGGATTGTCTCCTCCGCTGTGTTGGATAGCACACACAGGAGACTCACCCAGGGGCAGCACACACAAAGAGCTGCTCTGGAGAGGCCTAAGGTAGACTGGATGGGACAGTGGCCTTCCCTTTCATGGGACAGTGGCATTCCCTTTCGTGGTCCACATTTGGGATTTATGGCTCCAAATGCCAATACAAGGCAGAAGATGATGTTTAATTCTCCTGAGAATAGAAGACCTTTCAACCAACCACCAGCAGTGGGTTGTGACTCTCTTTGCTCTTGAAGATCCCACTTGTGTTGCTGGTTCTTTTAGGAAGGAGCATCACTCTCCCAGAAAACTCTTACTGGGTATCTCACTGCTAGAAATGCCTTGGGGAAGAAAAATTTTGACCTGTTTCATCCTGACTGGGTGAAGGGAGCAGTGACTGGGGTGATGGATGGTGGACTGTAATTCCTGCCTGCTGATTTAATCAGTGGGAACAGGCAGCAGCACGAGCATGCTCAAAGGGAGAGCAGCAGGCAGGGCTGGAAATCCCAGCAGCTCTGCAGAGCAGGGAGCTGTGAAGGGGACAGGGGAGTGAGAGTTCTCACACCAGGCAAGGAACGTGGGGCTTTTCCTTGGATGAAAAGCCAAAATCCAATCCACTGGCTGTGCCATTGCAGATTGCAGCCGTGCTGCAAGGAGAGAGCAGCCCCCAGAGCCACATGGAGCACAGCATGTGCTGCATCCTGCCTGCTGCGGGCAGCTGCCTGCTGCAAATGGAGAGGGGCACTCAGGCATGGAGGGGAAAGGAGGGGTCCAGCCAGACCCAAAGCTGCTTTTGGAGTCTCTCAACATGAAAGCCAAATAAATCTGCTCTTAAGGGAGCTTCCCTTCCATCAGCAGCTACACACACACAGAGTTCAAGGCCAGAATAGAGCACAGGGCTTGATCTCCTGCCTAAAAGAGGGTGGCCAGGAAAACGTCTCTGTTTTCTCACCCCAATAGCAAGCCCTGAAAACAAGAGCACACAAACTCTACCCCTCAGCTCAGCAGCACGTAGCCATGGCAGCACTTCCAAATTAAAATGTTATGACGTGGAGTGTGGGGGTCTCCACAACATTCCTGGAGCTGGCACCAACCTCAGCCCCCCAAGTGGATCAAATTTCCCAAATTACAAATTACAGAGTGTTGTGTAGCCATCGAGGTGAAAACAGGAGAGGCCAAAATGGCCCTCCAGCATTTCTGGGCCCCTGCAGAGCCAAAGGCAAGGCAGCTCCGTGGCTGCTGGAGCAGGGGAGCAGCAGGACTGAGGAGCCAGGCTGTGCTGACAGTCAACAGCCTGCTCTGAGAGGGGAAGGACGCATTGCGAACGCGCTCCAGCCCCGAATGCCCATGGCCAGTGTGGCAGGAGTACCCTCTAGTGGGAGAACAGCCCGGAGAAAGCCTTTCAAACCATCACACACTCACACAAATGCAGGGGTTTAGAGCTGAAGAAAAACTGCATTGGAAGTAACCATAAAAATGGGCTTGAAAACAGAGGGAAACGGAATATCTCGGGGAAATAAAGTCATAAACTCTGATTATCACTTGCAGTACTATTTTTTACTTTTCCAAGAAAGCCATTTAAGACTTGCTTTTTCAAATATAAAGCAGAGAGAGTGCTGGGCTGGAAAGCAGACAAGAGTCTGCTCATATTCATGAAGCCAGGCCAAGACTGTTTAAATACCCAAAGGTCACAGCAAAGCCTAGGGCTGCGTGTCTTAATCCTGCTTACTGCCTGAAAGCTTCTGGGTGAGGAAGGAGTCTCTGCACTCGTGGCAGAAGCCCAACACATTTCCCCAGGACATCAGAGCTGGTGAAGTCGTTTTGCTTTGGCTCATGGATGAAAGATTTTGCTGTTAGAGGAGGGGGGAAAGCTGAGCAAGGACTGTTGTGCTGGACATAAAGGATGCAGGGGATGCTGTGCTCTGGATCCAGCTGGGATCAATACGCTCTCCCCAGTGCCCTGCTCTGAGATCACACTGACACTGCCTTGACAGGTGCAGCATTAGAACCTCAATAGAGTGGAATTATGTGGTTCCTTTGGGGCTCTTCCCATGCAGAAGCCTATCTAACCTGAATGTTTTATATATATATATCCCTTCATCAACTATTGAAATGCACCTACCCCTAGGGAGACCTTTGAGGTGTCTAAGGCTCCAACCCTTCTGATTTGGGCAGAGATAAATACAGTAGGGGAGCCTGAGCCCTTTTCTTTTTCAGATTAAAGATCTAAGCATTGTTTCCTGCAAAGCAGCAGTTGTAAAGGAGTGAGTGGATTTAAAGAAACACGGCCCACTTTTACAGCCAGGGGTAGGAAGGGAGCTAAAAACATCCATGCCAGACTCGAGGTGTTTGTTCCTACAGATATGGTCCAAATTCAGCATCTCAGAGGACTCTGTGCTGGTGTTCACACCATGAGGGTGAGCCAGGAGGGAGAGCTGGCGTGGGAATGTGTCACAGATCAGGTTAGCAAGGGTGGGAGGGGTGACAGGCACAGGGAAGGGGTGGGTTAAGCCCAGCACCCCTCCTGGGAGATGGCACAGCCATCCCTCTGTGTGATGTGTCATGTTCAACCCACAAGTTGTCTGCTTTCCTCAAGCTCCAGTTACTGCCAGCAGATTTGGCTGGGGACTCAGTCCTGATTTCTGGCTATAAGTTATCAAATTCCCCTTTGATCCCAGCTTCCTCTCACAGTGCATTCTCCCAAGGAGGGAAAGCCCCTCAGCAGAGCTCAGCACCTTCCTGGGCCAGACTCAGCATCCACTGGGCTGCTCCAGTCTGCAGCATGAAAATCAGAGCAGCACAGAAAGATGCCAGTCCCAGGCACTGATTCCATCCTGTTTATTTCACTGGGAAGCCTCCTGAAAAAGATATTTACTCATCCTGGAGAAGGGAGGAGCCTGGCCCAAGGTGACTGGGCTGCAGGACTGGAGCAGAGCCCAGAGCTCTCCCAGAGGTTTTCTGAGAGGCAGAGGAAGGGTTTGGCTCTTTAGGGGGTTACTCTGCCTTCCAGAGCAGAAGGCTGTGAATTCCCCATGCCCACACTGCACGCTCAGTTAAAGTGACAGATGACTGGATGTGTGCACGAGGCTCCACCACTGGAGAAAGGGTAGTGCAGATGATTTCTTGGAGAGAAAGGATTAAAAAGAAGAGAGTAATTTGGAGTAAATGAGGAAAAAAAAGGGAAGAAATTCTCTGGATACATAACATGCCACTGCAGAACCAGGGACATGCCTAGGGAAATTTTTTTTAAAGTTTTTAGAAAAAAGCAAAGCTAAAAAAGAAAAAGGATCCTATTAAGATTAATGCTTTCTGGCTTTCCATCTCCCTCCAGCATGGCTCTTCCATTTCCATAAACCCATTATCCTCACTGCTGTTTCACTTAATTGGAAAATGTCTATTGCAACCTAGCATGTTCCAAGACAAACCTTGGATGTATATATAACAGGCACTTAAAAGCTTTCAAATATTTCAAATTTGCTCAACACAATTATGTGAACAAAAACCCTGTGGGACATTTTTTTTTTCCTAGAAAACAAAAACCACCAAAAAAAACCCCACCAAACCCCACAATAGTAATAAAGCATGTGTTTCACAGGGCTAGAAACACCATTACATTTATCCTGATTAGCATTCCATAAGCTTTTATGTGCACACAGTTATTGCCAGTGTAGGGAAGAGGGGAGAGGAGGAAATGACAGTGATTTGGCTGCTGAAGGTCAGGGAACCAAAACAGGGAGATTTGTTTCACTGCAGTGACAGCCATCCACCAGGGACAGCGTGTGCCAGGTCCCCTTGGAGCCCCTGGGAAAGCCCTGGGATGGCCTTGGGGAGGGCAGGAGGGAACAGAGCAGTGAGCAGTGCTCCCAAGTGGAGTTGCCTTAGAGGAATTGGGATTTCCTGCTGGTTCCTGGCAGTTCTACAAGGTTAAGAAGCAGATGAGCTCCTTTTTTCCCACTCCTCCTGCTGTCCTTTCCCTGTCCCCACTGAGCTCTCCCAGAGCACTGCTTTGGGGGCACCAGGGCATTGGGACACATCATGGGGATTCAGATGTGGGAGCTGGCAGAGCAAGACCTGGAGTTTATCCCTAGCTGGCCACAGGACAGCAGCTGTGGGAAGCAGGGCAGGAATCAAATAAAGTTTTCTTCCCTGATAAGTGGTGGCTCCACTGGTTTTCAGCTGGAAAGGATCTGAGCCCTTGTGTGCACCTAAGCATGTAATAAGTTTACAGGCTCCTTTAGAAAATAATGGCTGATATTTCCATTTTCACATATCCCAGCTCTTCTCCTCTTGGCTGGATTAGCTTGACAATGAATAAACTTGAACCCTGCAGTACTCAAGGTAAGTGCCAGCCCTGGCCCTGAGAGGCTGTGTTAGAGAACAGGGCTCTCAAATATTTGCTCTGCTCTCCTTTCCAGCACATCTCAGCTGCTGTCCACACACATTGTTGTCCCTCTGACCTGCCCATGTGTAGTGACACCACACCACTCCAAAACAGGAGATTTCCTCTTGCTGTCTGCGCAGCTGGCTCTGCCCAGCCATGCCTGGGAAGAGAACGGCAGAAATGTGTCCTATCTGCAAGAAATGCAGGAAATCCTTTGATGGGGCCTCTGAATGCATCAAGAGATCTGCCAGGGGTATTGCTGGCCCTGCACCTTCCTCCTGCCTGTTATGGACAGAGCTGAACATGCCAGGATTTTATCAAGTCCAACTTTCTCCTTTCTCGTCCTCATCACCAGGACCTTTCCTTGGAGCTGCCTTTGCCTTTCAGGGGCAGTCCTGAGAGCACAGGATCCCCAGTGTGGGCTGGAGGCAGAGCTAAACCTCTACCACAGCAGGAACTGAGCTGTGCCCTGCAGGGCTGGGCTCTGTGTCCTCACAGGGACATTCCCTGGGGTGGCTGAGGCTGCTTCTCTTCCAGCAATGCTTAACAGGCACTAATCCTGCCTGGAGAAGGGCCCGAGGTGCAGGATGGGCTTTGAAATCCATGAGGAACCTGCACTGGTGGAGGTGGTGGTGGATTGCACAGAAGTGTACAAACATCTCCTGGCCTTGGGAGGTGGCTCCTGTCGGGGTTGTGAGAGGAACAGCCACAACCTCAGGCTGCTCCCACTGCAGCTGTGGGACAGCTCTGAGGTGGGGAGGTGGCACCCACACCAGGCTGAGCTGAGAATCACTCTGCTGCAAGGGAACAAGGAATGGCAGGGCTCTCTGAGGTCACTCTTGGACATAGGAGCAGCTAAAGCCCAGCTTTGTGTGGCACATCTGCATGCAAGAGCTGAAAAACCAGTCTGTGCTGAAGCCCAAATGTGAGGGGATGTGCAGCCCTAAAACAGCCTTGGAGCATCAGCAAGAGCTGAGCACCAAAGGGGAGAGCCAGAGAGAAAGTGAAATAAAGATTCCTGCCAGCCAGGCAAGGGAGAGCCAGCTCAGAGAGCTTCTCATAAACCAAACAGTGATGACACAGTGGGAGAGAAATTCAGCTTGTTTTCCTGACAAGCACAATTTGACTCCAGTGGCTCCACACCACTTCTGTCTCTGTTGCCTCCTCCATAAAGACATTAAATCAACTGTAGAAGCTGCTTTTTGAACTACCAGTGTGATGCCATTGTCCATGCTGCTGACTGCTTTAGATGCAAGTGGTACTGAAGGCCCTGATAACTTATCTGTAAAGGGAACAAGGCTCCTGAGAGACGCTTCTGCTGTGGAATAAGGACAAAAGACAATCAGGACACAGGAAAAAGTCCCTTTTAGTTTATTGGTAATTCATGCAAGGAAGAAGAGGCCAAGTTGTCTCAATGACTCAATCCAAAAGCCAGGCAGGGAGATTTAAAGAGCAGCAAATCAGGAGAAAACAAATAGAAATATCTCCCCACAATTTACTATTTCCTTCCCCTTACACTGAAGTTCTGCTAGACCAAGAGACAGATTTATTGTGTGGCACAAATGTCCAGACAGGGCAATTTATGTTTCAAGACAGAGGCCAGGGATAAAAGGTCACAGTGCCAAGCAAAAGGGTATGGTCTGATCATGTGGGAGCATGAGGAGTGAGCAGGAACAAACTGAAATTTTGGAACACAAGTAAAGAAAGCAGCAACTTAACTGACATCCGATTTTGCAGCAGAAGTGTTTTGTAGGGCAGCTAATTTCCTCATTTAGCTCTCTCTTAGTCACATCTTCACTTCTGTGAGTTCCAAAATCACTGTTGGCCCATCTAACTGGTTTCAAATATCTGCTATTCCAGATCCAAGCATAACTGGGTTTTTTTCAAGGCCAGCACTACATTTCTCTGAGGCAGAGATCATGTCACGTCCCCAGAAGAGCTGGGGAGCTTTTCAGTTCTGTCCAGGCAGAGGACACTGAGGGCTGCTCTGCCTGGGGCACAGGGATGACCAAAGGCAGTGCTGTTATCTCAGCGTTTTTGCTCTGAACCTGCTGGCCCATGACTCTGACAGAACAGCAGCCCCAGGGCTGTTCTTCCCTTCCCAAACCTTCCTCTGCATCCAAACACAATTTCCCAACATGATTTCCTCCTTCCCCATCTTCACAGGAAGAAAAGAAAGCTTCTTTGCTCTCTCCTCTGCCCCTGATGAAGCAGCCCTGTTATTATAGGAATAATGTTATTATGGACTGTTCACAGCATTTGGGCATTTCTCAGTAATGAAGGCAGGGAGAGGGAAGAGGGAAGTAATCAAAATCCACGCACCAGATGGGCTATTTCAGAGGCATTTTTCTCCCCAAGCACCTGTGAAGGGCACTGGCTTTCAGCAGGCACACTTTTTGTAATGAAGTCAAACCCACAGAGCACGGTGGGACAATTTGTATCTGCTCCCAGGCAGGAGGAGAGAGGGAAAGGCATTGTCCTCAGAGGAGTTTTCTGGCACTAAAGGAATTCTGCCCTGCCTCAGCGCCTGGAGGGGGGCACATTTCTCTACCAAGCAGAGGTTGATCCAGTCTCCACAAGCTTGTCCATTCTTTCTCATTTACAGACTAACAACGAAGGGGACAGGCAACAGATGGAAAAGCTCGAGGCAGCTGCAGTGCCAGAACGTGTCCCCAGCCCTCACACCATGACATTCACTGCTCAAATCTCACCGTGCCCTCAGGCTCTGCAGTGGTGAAACACTTCTTTGGGTAGGAGACAATTCTCCTGCACTTCACAGAGCTCAAAAGTGCCCAAAGTGGAGCCCTCTCTGGGTCCCCAGGAAGCTCAGACACTCTTTGGCAAAGCCATGGCTTCAGCCCTGTGCAGGAGCTGCTTAAAGCAAGTTGGTCCCACAGGGAGAAAGGATGTCAGGACAGCACTGGATGTCTCTGGGTATGGAGAGGTTTTGCAAAATGAAGTTTGTAAAAGATTGGAAGGGTAAGTGCTGGGTAGGAGATGCTGGGCTGGGAGAGTGAAGTGTGAATCAGTCCATGCCTGGGTGACCCAGACACCCCAGCCAGGGGCCACTCTATGATCCACTAAAATCAGCAGTATCTCCGTCCCAGAGCTGTGTCTATCTGCTGCAGAGACGAGGAGATTCGTGGGTAGCTTTAGCAAAACTGCCAGGACTAAAGCAAGAAAAACACTGCAATTCAGAATTTTCCCAGCCAGCTTGCACGTTCTTACACCCCAAGTTCCCAGCTTTGCATCACTCATTGAGCTGGGAGCATCCTCAGCCCTGAAAGCAGCTCAGCTTTCAGCTCCTGCTGCTGGGAGCAGAAGACAATCAGCTGCTAATCCTGCCTGATGTGTGAGCTGTATTTACCCAGCTGTTACCTGCAGCCACCGTGGGATGGGACAGGCAGAGCTCAGCAGTGTCTGATCTCTGAATCTGACACAGCCAGGAGGGAGCTTCAATATTTGTGCTGCAAACTCTCCCCTCACCCCAATCTGTTTGAAAACCATCTCACAGGAAAGAGGTGCTCTAAAGTAAAACAGAAAATCCCAGTTATCCGTGTATGAATTAGGCAGCAGGAAATCCGGGGGAAAACCTGAGGCATTTGGCTTTGCAGGACAGCAAAAATCCCACCCAGCTGTGCTTGTGCTGAGAGGAGAAGGACCCGTGGCCACAGGGCTGCCAGCAACACACCAGAGCTCCTGAGGATTGTTTCAGGTCTTGTTTTGCATCTTTACAGTGATAAAGTAGCAGGAGTTCCTGGAGCAGGAAATGCTGGAATCAGCTTCACCTTTATTTAAAAGGGAATTTAAGGTGAGAATTGGGAAAAGGTTAGTGCTTGCTCTATTTATTTGTATTCCCTTTCTGGTCCTGTTTGCTTTCTAGTCAAGATCTCTGCTTCTTCAGTGTGCATTCAATATTAAATTGCCTCTTAATGTACTAACAGCCAGGCTTCTCTTGAAGAATATCCTCCAGCATACAGAATCTGCAGCATTTGTCAAGGAGAAAAGGATTAATTGAATAGGGACTCCAGCCAAGTTCTCTTGATTTTTTTTTCTTCCAGGTACTGGTAGATAAAAAAAAAGTTACAGAATTTCCTGGATCACTTATTTATTTATTTTTCCTATGCCTATGTAATCACTTTTTGTTGACAAAAACATTTCAAACTCACATCTCAGCCACCTCCATTACAAGCAGGACTTATCCAAGGTCACAGAGCCACTGGCAGGGCAAGGAATCAGACCCCATCTCCCAGATTTTATTCGTATAAATCTGGCACCAGGAATATCCCAAACTTGCTCCCTCAGAGCTGATTTGGAAAAAGACTGAAACACTTCCTCGATGTTCAGAAAGGACTTTGACTCTGGAATTTAGATACCAGCACATTCCCCAGAGGAAGCTTCTTCCCAAGGAGGCTGGAACATGATGCTGAGTGCAAAGACGTTTCTCATCATGGAGGAAAAGAAGATCCTCCCCAGGAATTCTGACTGGGAAGAGAAATATCCTCTCCATCCACAGGGCAAGTGATAAAAATTACCTGGAGGGCTGGAGTCCTCCAAGAAGATGCAGAAGTCTGCAGAGGGAGGAGGAGTGGTATTATGAAGACAAAATTCCTGTTTAAAGCCTCTCTGAACTTGGTTCCTCTTTTTTATCTAGGGACTGCTGCCCTCTCTGAGGGGAGAGGGCTCAGTTTGGAAATCCTAAAGTTGCCTACAGAGAAAAATATCACAGGAAAAGTCCAGATCTATTTATCCTCCCACACGTCATGAGGCTGCCCCCTTGGGCAGGATAACTGCTAAACCTGGGGATGGAAACCCCATTCCACTGATGAAACAACAGTGTGGCAAAAGCCCTCCCATTCCTGTTCTCCGAGTGTGAAGAGCTTTAATCCTGTTTAAAAAGCCTTCAAGGCAGCCTGGCTTCCCACCCAGCTTTTCCAGCAGCAAGGCAAATCCCAAGTGCTTTTAACTCCATTGCACTGTAAATATGTGAGCACTGAGCAGTCCTCAGAAGCACATTTCTGAGTGAGCCTCAGGGAACTTGGGCAAAGTAAATAATGTGGCAGAAAGCCTTTCTAGAGGTTCCATAGCCTCTAATTTCCTCACCCAGGGGTCACAAGTACAGCAGCTGTCACTTAAGGCTCTCAGCAATTCACACATTCCAACCCAGCTCTTGCTGTTCAGTGTTTGAGAAACACTCAAAGCCATCTCCTCCAATTGTCCCCAGAGTAAATAAAGTTCAAGGCAGTATGACAAGAAAATTAGAGGCTGTGAAGTCGTGAGAAGCAGCTGTAAGGTAAACTGCCTTGCCCAGAGCAAGGTGCATTAACTTGCAGCTCCCTGCCTCGAGTTTTCGCTCAGGAGAGATCAGGGATAGTCCAGAAATCACCCAGCTGCACCATGGACGTGGATACTGCAACCCTGACAGGTGAGGACACAAAGTACACAGCACTTGAGTGCCCTTTAATAGGATTTCTCCAGCCCAGAGAGAAGGAAAGCAGAGGAGGCTCGAAGAGCAGTGCTGGAATGAAGGTCTGGCACCGTGGGCTGTGCCTCTGGAAGGGGGAACTGTTCATCCAGGAGGGACTCGGGTGAGCAGAGGAGCAATTCAAAAGCAGAAATGGAAGTGGAGCATTAACACAAAGACCACTTCTTGTTATGCATCAGGAGTGAAATGGTAAAAGGATTAGAAAACCTAGAAAGTTCTAGGAAAAACTTACCAGAGGGCAAATAGAGTGAAACTATGAAGGAAATGAGCAGCACAGCCAGAGAAGGGCCAGTGGTGCATTTAGGCAGGGATCTTAGGCTTACCACATGCTCTTGTGATAAACAGAGAACAGGCTGGGACAAAACCATGAACAAGCCTAGGATAGATGTGACCTCAATGTGAGAAAAGTTCTGTTGATCCACCAGATTTGATGACAGAAAGGTCATGCAGAATGTTCAGGACCAAAAGGAGGCAAAGGTGGAGCATGAGAAGATGGCAGGTAAAGAGGGCAGACAGGGTGGAGGATGAAGACAGGAGACTTTAGTTTGACTCAGTCATCTTGGGGAGAGAGTTAAGAAAGTTCTCTGGGTGGTAGGAGGTCAATGTTGAATCCCAATGGAGACTAAAAGGTATTCCTGGGTAAGAGTGCCAGATTTCTATCATCTTGGGCAGGGGGCAAGGAGTGAAATTTCCTTTTCAGGAGATACAAGCACGAGGATGTTCAGAACCAGCACGAGGATATTCAGTGAACAGGTTTAACACATGGAGCTGCAGATTTGCAATAGTTCCCCCTGGACAGAACCCCCAGCTCCTCTGCTCTCCTCCCATCCAGGCTGCTCAGAGCTGGGAAGAAAGCCTGGCTGAACACTCGTCCCCAGCAAATGGCCAAGAGGTCCAGCTTGCTGTGACCTTGGCTAAAGAGATCTGCCTTTAATCATGACAGTGGATGAGCTTCTGGGCTCCTTCCCTAATGCAGAGATACAGCAGAAAAAGATTGCAGCCTAAAAGTTGTGCTTTTAGAGAAAAGGCTTTCTCTGCTCCATACATCATTACCCAACAATACAGAGTAGCTACTTAGAGTATCTCTGCATTCATTTAAAGACCTGATTTTAAAAGCCAGCAGCTTTATCCATGGTATAATGTGTCAAGTGCAAGCTGAATTGACACTTATGCAAGTCAAAGCAAATGTTTTTAAGATGTGACAGCAGAGCCATTAGCAGCTTCATATATTTCATTCTACTTTTGTGCACACAACCAAGCATATTATTGGCTTTTTATTTCCCTCCTTGTTTGCTTCAGGATTCTGATTAAAGCAAGGAAATATTTCATGAGCTGCCAGGTTATGCTTAGACCATTAGGCTCATCTATGAGAAATATTTATTGGTTTAGGAAATGGGAGAAAAAGAAAGCTGGAGCACTGGTGATACATCTCATCCGCTTTGAAAACACCGAAAGCCTCTCAGATTCTTGTTAGCCAAAGAGATAGGATGAAGTTGGCTCAGTATCAAAAGCTGTAATGGCCAGATGATACAGAGCCCTGATCTGGTCTAAAGCTCCTGGATCTGTTCAGCTTTGGACTGAAATGTTAATGATGATAAAAGAATTTATGCTTGGTTAATGTCTTGTACTAAAATCCCCCAGGTCCCTGACACAATTCTTTCTTCACTCTTCCCTCTCCTGATGCTGTCTGAGGTCACTGTAGGTGACTGCATAGCGCCCTCAGCCTTAGACTGAAGCACTGAGTGTCCTTTGGGAGGAGCCAGGGGGGTTTTACTGCCAGCAAATTCTTGCTGTGCCTGCCCTGGGATGGCAGGAAGACAAGCACAGCCCAGGAGTCACAACCACAAACACAAGCAGGGCACCCAGGCCCAGGGCAGCTGTGAAATTCCAACCTGAAAGCCCATCCTGCAGACAGCCCAGCTGAGCAAAGTGGGGCTCATGCACATTCTCCCATCACCAGAGAGGAAATAAGGCACAGAAGTGAGGCACTTTGTTTCCACACTTGCTAGGGACAGCAAGACACTCTAAGGATAATCAGGATGAATGAGAACCTGCACCGTTTCACTGCATCTGAAAGCTGGATGCAGTCTGAAACCCGAATAGCCACAAATAACATAAGGGCAGAAAAACCTAAACCTCCAGCATGGGAACACGTTGTCTTCCCCTTTCATTCTGCAGGAGCTGGTCAGTGGAGATGGGAGAGAGCAGCTCCTGAAAATTCTGCTGCTCGAACTTCCCCAGAGGGGAGGGGAGGGTCACAGCAGAGGATACAGAACACAGCCCCATCTGCATCTCCAGGGCAGGTGCAGAGCTGAGTGAGGAATGGGCAGGGGTGAGAAAAATAGGTGATTTATCGAAGAGGCTTCTAAATCAGTTCCCCGAGACGGCTGACCTGCTGACAGCGACTTAATCAGCACAAAACATTTCCTTGATTTGTCACCAGGGAATGGCAAAATATTCTCGGAAGAGCTTCATCTTTTATCTTAAGAACTATTTACATCAAGGAGGTTAAGACACAGCTTTAACCACACAGACAGCACAAACCTTTGGATCTGCTGCTCTTAAACACTACCTGGGAACAGGGTTTTTCTTGTCTTGACTTGCATCTGCCTACCCACAAAAGAAAAAGCTCTGTGCTGCATCATTTTTATTCATGAAGATAAATCCATTGTGTATTTTTCTAATGATCTCTTAAGTCTGCAATTTGCACCATATTATAGCAGTAAAAGTTAGAGATGCAGTAAGGCATGTATTTAAGGCTGGTAACTTAATGGGAAAGGCATTAACTACCATTTCAGATTTTTCGTTCTGTTCCCCTCCCCGTCCATTGTAATTACCTTTTTACTTAACAGCAGCATCAGCAATTTTATTGATGTGCTTTTAGCACAGGCCACTACCAGAGGACAAGAGTGCTGGAGCATGTTACAGACTCCAGAGTAAACTTTATCTCCTGCTCTTTTTTAAAAAAGGATCAGAACATTACCCACCTCTCCTCCACCCTTCCAAATTGCCAGCATCAGCAAGGCCTGCTTCCCAGGCAGCTGTGGGCTTTTAACAGGTAAGAGATCACTTTAGGCCCCCAAGTCACAACTCATGCTATCCCAAGAGATGATATCCTCTGGTAAGCCTTTTTTATTTCTCTTGTACCCTTTTGTGGTGAGGGGATGGGGGAAACCCTGAAACCCCATTATGATCAAGCTTAATTAATGATGGAAGTTCTGTTGAAGAGGCAAAGAGAAGAAAAGTTTCCCAGAAAGATCTCTGTGATCCTGCAGTTATTTCTGATGAGGCTGGTACTGGCCTGGGAACCTTTCACTGCCTCCTGTTCCTCCCAGGAGGGAACCCCTGGCTCTGTGGGATCCTTCCTATGGCCAGGCCTCTTCCCAAGGAGACCCCCTGCCCACAGGAGCCAGCTGGCATTGCCCTCTGCCAGCACTCCTGCCTTGCTAATCTACCTTCTTAGCCTTCTGAGGCCATCTTATAAACCAAATAATTCCACATTTGGCAGTGTTCAACAAGCATCTGAATTTTCTGAACATCCCCACAGCTCCTGGGGAGAATAAGCATTGTCCTGGATCAGTTTTTATGACTGGCAGTGGATTTGGGGAGTTGTATCCACCTCAGCATTGTGCACGTTGGCCTGCACACATAGAGCAGGAGAAGACAAAAGGTCTAGCACAGAGCTTATCAGCACATGGCAGGCATTTCAAATCATCTTGCAAAGGAAAAAAAAAAAACAAACCATGTTGTGCATGTAAGAGGAGGAAATCCCTAATTGGAAACACAATTGTCTGGTAAGAAGGGCTCCAAAATCAACAGCCACTCCAATTTATATGGTGTTTTATCAAGCCAAATAGCCCCTAAGGGCTTTGCAAGATGAGCCTCTAATAAGGCTTATAAAAGAGCCCTCTATAACAGAGGCTGGGGCAGGGAAAAGGCCTTTTAGCATGTGAATTGTGACAGCAGTGTCAGCCTGTCAAAGCTGCAGCTCATAAAGGCTCCAGAAGCTCCAAGGGGATCTGCAGGAGTTTCAAGTGCAGAGGTTCATGGGGACCAGGTGGGGCAGGTGGGATGCAGCCCCCAGACTGGGCAGCCAGGGTAGGGTGTGGTGTGAGGCCAGGCAGCACTCTCAGCCCTGTGACATCGCACTCTCTGGGGCTCAGCCACATGTGCAGGACACACTCTCAGTCCACTGGGCACAGCTCTGGTGGGTCAGCTCAGAAGATGCCCCCCAAGTGAAGTGGGAAGCTCCCCTGTCTCACCAACCCCACCCTTCCCCATGGTTTCTAAAAAGAAGCTGCGCCTTGATCCTGCCCATTGAGACATTGCACAGAAAAATGCGGTTTTAAAATGGTTTTATTTCATCTTCCCCCCTTCACTGGCAGGAAAGGAGAGAGCCCGAAGGAAAAACAGAGGGGACATTTTTATTCTAGCCTTTAGAGAATCACAGAATGACTAGGCTGGAAGAGATCTCTAAGATCATCGAGTCCAACCAATGTCCCAACACCTCAATTAGACCATGGCACTGAGTGCCACATCCAGTCTTTCTTTAAACACATCCAGGGATGACGATCCCACCACCTCCCCGGGCTGATCATTCCAGTACTTTATTATTCTTTCCATGAAAACCTTTTTCCTAATATCCAGCCTATATTTCCCTTGGTGCAGTTTGAGACTGTGTCCTCTGGTTCTGCCAGCTGCTGCCTGGAGGAAGAGACCAACCCCCACCTGAGCACAGCCACCTTTCAGGGAGTTGTAGACAGTGACAAGGTCACCTCTGAGTCTCCTTTTCTCCAGGCTAAACAACCCCAGCTCCCTCAGTCGTTCCTCACGGGGCTTGTGCTCCAAGCCCAAAAAACAGAGGGGACATTTTTATTCCAACCTTTATGGTGTGTCTGGAAGGCAATACTGCAGCAATGAGTGTGTGACAAGAAACATGAACAGGACAGGGAGTGGGACTGTAAAACGTGCCTTAACACCCCCTGCAGGAGCACATCCTCTGAGTACCATCCCTCCATCACCACTGTCCTGCCAAGGTGGTGATGCACAAGTCAGGGAAAGCAAAAACAGCCAGCACAGGTCACACTTCACTGCACAGCTTTACAAACCACACTAAGAAACCCTCAGAGGACAGAACCAACTAGTTTCAAGTCTATTTTGAGTTGCACAGTGGGGTTGTAAATACCTTGTTTCTGGCAGTTCTACAGTGGTTAAAAAATATATCAAGTAGTCATGGAAAACCCAAGACATAAATTTGTTGCAGAGAGAAACGTCTTTTTCTTCTGCAACAAAGACAACAAGTGCTTTAATTTGGTTTCCATTTTGTGGCTGATGCTGTTTTGTGAGCCAGTCTGCAATGGCAGAGCTGTGCTTGTGGAGAGGATTCCAGGAGGATGTGCCCTGCCCTGCTGGAAAGGTGCAAGGCTGCAACGTAGCCTGGTTTTAACCAACACACACACATCTCCAGTCAGCTGACAGATTAGGTAAGGCTCTCACTAATTTCAATGCCGTTATGATCATCTTGCTGAAGTCTGGGGGGAAAGATCTGTTTTACCATTTTCTTAGACTTATAAATAACTGATATGTGAAAATCACAGTGATTCCAAGACTACAAAGCCCATCCATAGGGAAAAGGTGTCATTCAGGGCCTTGAGTGCATCAAAGACCTTGCAATCTTCCCTACACAGGAACCTTTAGGATTCCTCCACAGCTCCAGGGAGACTTCCACACCTTGGCACAGACCTGTGGCCCTGCAGCACATCCCTGGCCTCCTTCCTCCAAGCCACCTCATTCCAGCCACAGAAAAGGGATGAGCTCTCTGCAAAGCTCTGCAGGCCATGGCAAACCCCCCACTCCTGGCACAGCAGTGACCTGTGGGACCTGCAGGACTGGGAAGGGACAAGCTGGCTGTCACCCAAAGGGACTGCTGTGCCACGATGGACCCAGAGCCAGCCAGCAGCAGTGCCTGTGCCTGGCCATGTCCCTTCCTGATCCTGACCTGCTTCTGTCACTTCCCAGCTTGATCCCGAACCTGCCTTGGCACATGGAGGGCGATTTCAGGCCCTGGTTGTCGTCACTGGAGCTGCTCTGCTCTTCCTGCTGGGGATTACTGTGGCACTGCAGCACTCGTCAGCAAGGCCACAGCCTCTGCTTGTCCTGTTGTCACTGTCACCTCCCTGCTCATCCTCCCTGCCATGATCTTGTAGTTCTGCCCAGCGTCAGTAACCCCGGAGGAACAGCAGAGGCTGTAAAAGGCCTAAACAGGAGAGCAGCTTCCTCTGAAAAATACAGCCCAGGTATGACTAATGTGCCAGAAAGCTCATGTCTCAAGTAATCCCCTACTCAAGACTTTATCAATAATGTACAATTGGATTGTGGAATACAAAACCCCTGGAACATAATAAAAGGACTGGCTTAAGCACTGAGCTAACATCATTGGGATTGATGAGTGAGGACAGTTTCAAACAAATTACACCTCACAGCCAGATAAGACCTATCTCCAGGAGACTGGATGAAAGACAAGTAGCTGAGTATAGCTGTTCACCTGTCCAAAGTGAAGAGGTTCTGAGTGGAAAACAATGGCTTTAGGAATTAAACACATTTCCCAAGCAGACTCTTCAGAGATGAACACTCACAAATTGAAGGGGAGATTTGTCTAATGCTATTTTAAACATTCCAGTACTTGGCAAAAATTTGTCCAAACATGGGAGTTGGGGCCAACAAATGTGACTTATACCCAGCTCAGTTTTCCCTCACATGAGAGGATGCCTGTGCTAAAGCCTTTGTGCCCAAATGCCCCAGGACTGTCCCAGCACAGGCAGTGCTGTGTTGTCCTGAAGCAGCAGTATGGTCAGCCCCAGCCCAGCACTCTGATCCCAAAGAGATGTAGCTTGGCCCTGGAACAGGAGATATCTCTACAGGAAAAGAGACTCTGAGGGAAACGGGACAAAATCAGCACAGAAGGGAAACCTCAGAGGCAGCAGACACGTGGGCTGAGGGAACAGGGCATGTACACACTGGGTATGGGACAAAGTGGAGCCAGGGCTTTTGGAGGGAGTGTATCAAACTGTGCATGGTGCAGAAAGAAGGGAAGAAAAGTTAGAGGCAAACCTACAAAAAGGGGAGGTTCTTCAATGCACACACACAATAATTTGTGCCCTGCAGAGGTAAAACATGCATACCACTCCCCAAGACCTGCCAACCAAAATCCCAGCTTCTCAGGTTATAGATGGAGCCCGATCCATCCATATCCCAGACCCTGACTGGATTAAGGCTGTTCTGAATTCTCTGTCACCACGTCTGCAAGAGACATCTTCAGGGAACACCCTCTCCCTGGCTAGCTGAAGACCAGGGCTGGGGTTTGGGTTGCCTCTCCCTCTTAGGATCCACCCTTCCCACTCACAGAGGCTCTTTGGGGGTTGTACAAACTCTCTGTGGTGTCCTCAGAAGACAGTGAAGGATCAGCACTTCACGTGCCATCAGCCTCACCCCCTGCACTCAGCACCCACAGCCACTCAGAGCAGATCCAGCAGAGCTCCACAGGAGCCTGTCAGGAGGGATTAGTCCCACACGGCTCCCTCAGCATCAGCACTAACAGGACAGCATGGAAAGCCCAGCAATTCCCAGGAACACTTTATTTATTGCAGTCCAGGGTAAGAACAGCTCATGTGGAGCCAGGCTCCAGCCCAGCTCTGATTGCCAGCTATGGGGAGACAGCTGAAATTACAGTAATGCAATTTCAATATCCTCACAGAGGTAAATGCGCTCAGTTGCCTCAAGGCCTCTGTAAACATTAATTATTAACTTAAAGTCTGGCTTCCCTGAGGTATCCATTATCCTGTGTATTAATGGCCCTTCCAATAAGGCAGGGGGCAAACAGCTTGCAGATTACCTGATAGTATTAGTGAAAATTTACAAATTGATTAGGTTGGATTGGAAAAGTGCTTGGCAGTTAACTGATCACAGAATTTGGAGAAAAAGCAGAGCACAATAAAAGATGTTTTCTTTCCTCACAGCTTTATCTGCTCAGAAAAGAAGAGGAGCCAGGCAGGGCAGTGCTGGCTGTTCTTTTGGATGCTTCTTTCCTGTCTCCCATCCAAAGTGTAATGAAGGAAAGCCTCAGGCAGAGAACTCAGTTGTAGCAAGAGGTAACATTAATGCTGTTCTAAATGCCTCTTCACAAAAGTTAAGACAATCTTATTCCTAAGACCTAGCTCATCCATATTTTCTCTGTCAGGGGATTTTGACATCCATATGGGACAGGCCTGAGGGGTCAGATTGACAAAAGGATTTCAGTGAAGAACCCCCAGTCCAGTCCAACACTGGGATACTCACACACACACAAGGTAAGGGTGACAGGCTGAGCACGCAGACATGTACCATTTGCACTTCCTTCTTGCATAAACTGCTGCTCAGCTCATTTTCTCCTCCCAGAAAGCTGCTTTTACAACCCTCTGAAACACCTCATTTAACTGGAGAAGTATTTGTTCATTAGCACTCCTTGCAGCAGGAAGCACATGTCAGCGTGGGAGTTCAATCCCCCAGGATATGACAAGAGAATTCATTCCACAGCACAGGGACTCTGCAGATGCTCCTGTTCTAAGGCTGCAGCTCAGCTCTCATCCCAGTTCCACCCTGGTCCAAGCATCATGGGCAATCCACAAGCAGAACAACCACGTCCACAGGCTGCTTGAGATAAGAATGGCCAATATTAAAAGTCAGCATCTTCCCCTTGCAAAGATAAGGCAAACCTGGCAGATTCTCATCTCAATTTTTCATCCAGAAATGCTTTGAACAGCCACACACACCACAAGCAGCAGTCACGTTTCCAATCTGCCATGCACTTTGCTGGGCCCCCTGTGCTCAGAGAGAAATCTGTATTCTCTGATTCTATCTGGATGTCAGGGAGTGATTTAAAGGGAGACCAAGTAACAGTCCTTGATAGATTTTTAGTTACCTTGCAGTTTGCTGTTTAGTCAGGTAACATCTGTTCTTCAAGCAGAGAAACACAATACTGCTCTTTCACGTAAATTTATGGAAGAAGTTATGATTTTATCCTATATCCTAATAAGGATTTCGACTTAGCTTTTACAAGGAGAACCTTGTTTGTGCTGGAGTTCTGTGCCTGTTATTTTATCATAATTTAAAATCAAACTAGTCAGACACTAAATTATTTCATGCTGAGAAATGTGCAAAAGCTCCCTTTATTCCTATATCCTCTTTACTGCTGGCATCTTGTATTTATAGAGTGTAG
Source organism: Picathartes gymnocephalus (assembly GCA_013390045.1). NCBI lineage: Eukaryota > Metazoa > Chordata > Aves > Passeriformes > Picathartidae > Picathartes > Picathartes gymnocephalus. The sequence goes on from WEKY01032821.1 coordinate 145,638, forward strand.
ATGGAGAACTTAACATCCATGTTTTCTCCTTTTAAAGTCTCTCCTTTGATCTAGTTATCCATCCAGTAGATTGCTTTGATCCTTGCAGTTTTGCTAATTCCAAATACTCAATTATGCTTATCTAGTCCTGGAGGATCTGAGTGTTTCAAGCTGTCCTTCATCCACTGCTGGTTTACCAACACAGCCCAGCTTTAATCAAAAGGAACTTGTTCTTGCCCAGAGCACTGCAGGCTACAGACTCATCTGCCAGCCTCAAAAACCCAGGAGAGCCTGCTTTTCTTTCCTGGCCACATCCCAGGGAAGCAGGAGAGAGAACAGGCTGTGAGAGAAGGGCATCTCATGTGCTGAACAGTGAGGTTGGGGAGCAAGTGGAAGAGTCTGGGAAGGAATGGTCACACAGAGGACCGGAGCTCAGGGCTCTCTCACGAGTTGGGAGCCTGTCAGGTCACCCAGTCATGCTGCTTTTCTCTCTTTTCCTCCACATTTCAGTCACTCAGAAGCCAGGAACCAGGGGGATGGGAAGGAACTGGACATCACAGGCCATGAGGGAGCTGAACTGAGTAGGGAAAGCAGCAGAAATGGGGAGCAGTTCTCCAAAAAGAGAACCATATTTCACCTCCCATCAAGCACAAGGAGCCTGATCGCAGGCCTATTTGCTGCTTGTTTTAAAAATCTTCACCCTTACAATATCATTTTGCCACGTGAATGAAGGTTATCTAAACCCTGCATGATCTCTCCCCCGGGGAGCAGGGAGGGAGGCAGAAGATGAGAATGCTGTTATTTCATGATGGGATCTGAAGCAGTAGGGGATTTCCTTTCAGCTTCCAGAGGACTGAAACAAATTGAGATGCATCATCCTAATGCTTCACTGCTCGGTATTTTGACACCACATTACTGCTTAGCACCTGAAACTCATCTGATGGAAGACGTGACCACAGCCCTGCTTTCCTCTCTGCTACCAAATCCTTGTGTGCCATTCCTCATTCTCAGACTAGAAAAGAAATTAAAATCTTCTCTAACACGTTAAAGAGCGATAGGGAAAAAATACAAAAGGAAGAAGATAAAATCTGAAGAGGCAGCAAGCGGCCACAACTGAAGTACAGCATTTAAATAATTATCTTGTTATAAGAGCCCAGGCAAGCCTGCTGGAGGGGAGAATTTCTCCCATCAGAAGGTGAGTGCAGGTTCCCTTCCCTCCTCATAGAAAGATTTTTATATACCTTATATAAAGGTATTTCTGTTCTTGCAAATTGAAGGCTCAAGTGGCAGTTTCTCACAAAAGCTTCTCCTACCACCAGCACAAGGAAGAAATAATGTCTGAGAATAATGGTTTAGCACCACTCTGGCACTTCCAGCAGCTTTCCAAGAGGCAGGTTACACGCAGAAGGCAGGAGATGAGCTGCTAAATTGCCCTTTTCTATTCTGCAACGCCCCCAGCAGCAAAGCAAAGAACATTTTTTCATGTTTTGCTTCAAACAAGAGTGAAAACACCAGGGCAGCCCCAACAACACAATGTCTACAAGTCAGCTGAGAGATGAGAGAGGACTTTATTTTGCCAGTCTGCCCTAATGAGAACTTTGCAGTAGCTCTCCATAGTTCAGACAGGTGGGTGACTGAGGCTCAGTGTCTGCCCTCACAGGGTGAGCCAGGATGCCAAAATGGGGTGCAAAACAGAGGCCTGCAGTGGGAAAAGACCCCTGTTAGTGCTGCTGTGTGCGCAATCCTGTTCCTGTCCCCTGGAAACCCTGCCAGGAAAGTTGTATCAGTGGGAAAGGAGAGTAGGTGGCAGGTGGAGGGGCTTTTATGAAGTTGGATTTCCTTGCCACGCTGCAAAGCTCTCATGCAGGCAGAGTTTGCTTCCTGCAGCGGCCTTCAGTGGCCACCAGTAGCTGTAGTTTCAGGCAGGGTCACTGAAATCTGGAGCAGAGTTGTGTTTGGCACACTGACTCCCTGCTTCAAAGCTGCAGCCTTCTGAACCAGCTTGTCCAAGCTGAATTACTCGCCTGACATTTGATAAATCTCAATGAACTCCTTTTTGTTGTAAGGGAGAACCTGTAAAATTCATTCTCCTTTGTATTACAGAAATTCCCACTGAGTCCTCCTCTGGAAAAGCTGAGCACTGTGTTTATGCTGCAAGAGGGCAGCACAAACAAGGCAGCTTCCTGCCCTGACAGATTTTAGACCATCAATCCTAAATCTGAGATCTGTCTGTTGCGTGTTACTCCGCTCTACCTAAAAGAGATTAATCAAAAGATTGTAAACTCAGTTTGGTGTGAGTTTACAAAAATCCCCAAATCACAAAGAATTTAGAAAAGGGTTTTTATGACATTTTAAGTAACAGCCTGATAACAAAGTTACACTTTTTGTGCAGTGAACTATGGTCTCAGCACTTCAGTTTCAAAAATCTCTGTGTTACTCTAACACCTGGCCTCGCTAGGTGAGCCAGATCCATTCCAGATTGTTCACTAGAAGTTCATCTTACTCTGAAGAAAGACATCTCAGTAGGTGATTCTCCAGACATTTCACTGAATTCTATTTAAAACTGTGAATTACAGTACCTCACTTTTCTGTCCTTGAAACACTTGTCTGCACAGGTGGTGCACCTTCAGTGGAATGGGGTGAAAACAGAGGGGAAATGGAAGTGTATAGAGGTCGTGCATCTTGGAAAGAAAAGAAGGAGGAAAAGAAGGAATTGGGAGAAGGTACCATGGAAATACAAATGGTTCAAATCTCATTTCTTTGCATGGAATAAAAGCATCAGACAGGTAACATATGTGGTCTGAACCAAATGCAAACACCCAACACGCTCCATCTGCACAATCAAACAATCCAAGCATATTCGGGATGATGGATGCAGGACTGGCAGGTATTTATCACATAACTGTCTGGAGATTTGACTATCAGCTAAACAGGAACACTGCTAAAAAGCACCTGCCTCACAGCGCAGAAATTGAGAAGCTCATACTTGGGAAGTTGCCCCGATTCCAAAGCTGCTGCATTTGATTTTCACGCCTGTTTTACCATTAGTTAAAAGACAGCCAGTTCCAAGTCACTTGACATTTGCTCTGAGAAGCCTGAGCAAACAGCCAAGGCTGGATCAGGGAGTCTCTGCTGTGTGAGCTAACAAAGAAATGGACAAACATGTCAAGGCAAAAGCCAGAAGCTCTGGGAAGAGTGCTGGGCGAGGCTGCAGCTCTTAATAGATGCAGGGAGAGAGGCTGGCAGAGTTTCACAGCCCTGGCAGAGGGCTCATTACCGCGGCAGGCAGCTTGGGTTGTCCTTTAAGGCACCTCCCGTGCGGGAGGGATGGCTCTGCAGGAAAAGGACATGGGAACAGAGGGAAAACTGGGAATTTGGCTGTCCAAGGCATCTCCCACTCTTATGAAGATGTGATCTGCACAGCTGCCACATGCACACTTACCCTGCTCCCAAAGCTGCAGCTTCCCAGCTGGATTAGGCTGTGGAGATGGAGAGCGTGGGGTTTGTATTACAGAGCAGAGACTCCTCGCAGCTCTGTTAAAAATGCAGCCTGACCTCTGTTCTAAAGCACTTTAGGGAATCTTTGTCCCAGAGCTTGAGGAAAAGGTAGAGCTATAAATGAAAATTGCATTAGTAGTCTCTTTGGTGGTCTACAGAGCAGGCAGAAGAGGAGCTGGGAATTTATTTTTTTTTTTGCATTTGTAGGGAGTTGTCTCCCCAAATGATATGCAATGCTTTAGCATGGAAACACAGATCCTCTAAAAAAAAATAATGTTTAAACACTGTATAGCTCAACAGAGAGGATATGGCATTACTGAAAGACCTGGTGCACTAATTACTGTTTCTAGCACCCTTGGAATCCTCTGTGTCTTTGATATCTACATAAAAGCACAAACCCCTCATTCTTTCTGAAATAATTCTTTCAATGCAGTTTCTGATATATGAAATGTACAAAATTCCGGCACTTTTACTTGTAGCTGCACTATTTCCAGGTGATTTCTTGTTAGTGCTTAGAGAGCTTTGATCTACTTTTAGTTTAAAATCAAGTTATATTCCACACATTGGTTTTATACTGAGAGGGTAGTCAGAAATTAATCCATAGACACACTATTTTACTGCTTTTGCACTGTATTTCCTGTTTTAATGCTAGATTGTTTTGATGGAAGGTAGCAATCATTTAAACATTAAGAACAGTCATCCTGGGGACACAGTTGTCAGATTTAAGGATCAGAAATTATATAGGCAGCTGTAAAAGGATAGGAAGTGAATAGATCAATATTATGAGGTCCAGTAATTCTTTGAAGTATTAAAGTGAAATGAGGGAACTGTTTGCAAGAACAACTTGATGATTTAAGTTATGCAGAAGCTCCAGGGGCAGGTGAGAAGCAGGTAGCAACCTCTGTAGGGTCCTGAAAGGGTTAAGGACACCTTGATCAAACAGGTTTTGGCCCTGAAGCAAGGACAGGCTGAGGAGGACTTGCAGTAGCATCCCATTCCGGGCTGGAAAACAGAGCAGCCTGGGCAGCCCCTCCATCTGCAAGACAGTCACTGGGGGAGCATTTTAGGGAAAGATCCCTGACATTCCACAACCCTTTGGAGGGTCCTGGCAGCACCCTCCACATCTCTATTTCACATGGAGGGAGTGAGCAGCTCATCAGTGAATTAATCCTCCATTTCCATCACACAGCTCAGCACATTTATGAGCAAAGCCCTGAGCACACAGTAACATTCTGTTTGATACCAGTCCTGAGAGAGCCTGGCACTGTTTGGAAGCATTTGGTCAATGGCTTTTGGGGCTCATTCTGCATGCAGAGGAGGCAGGAGCATCCCAACACAGCAACTACAACACGGGCTCCCCTGAAGGATGTGGATATCTGAAAGCAAACCCAGAATGCTGCAACCCCACCAGCCTGGAGATCTACTGGGAATTCTAATTAATTCAGGAGAAGGAACACAGCTCACAGAGAAATGCAGAGTCAGAGCAGACCAAAGCTCAGCTAAAAAAGCTGCACATAGAGTTGGACAAAGTTCCCTATTCCACTTTGAATTCCAAGCAGGGACATGAGAGTGTCATTTGTTGTGTGGGAAGAGTGATCCCAATCACGTCATTGTTCATCTCAGCCAACTCTAAGCTCGCAGTACAGGTGAGGTAAATTCTTAATCTAAGGTGACTTCATGCATTTCACTGAGATTTCAAAATCCAGCCTGTAGACCTCTGCATTCCAAATGGATCCAAAAAAGAATTTACTTGGTTTAGTGATTTTTCTAGGATACACACACTTAAGGTTGCAGCATAAAAGTTTAGTACCTTTAATCATTCTGTGGTTCTTTGAACACGACAAAGCAGCTCCCCCTCACTGTGCAAGTCCAAACCAACAATCCAGATTTCTCGCCCAGTTCCACTTGAGAATAAACCCAGCTGGACACCCCTTTTCAGCTGCCTTTGGAAGGTAACTTCCTATCAGGGGAAAAAAAAAAAAAAAAAAAAAAGCGCTATTAAGTTTCTTTAATGAATTAAGAGAACAACTGCTTTTTTTGTTGATTTTCTTGGTTCTTTTATTTCCCAGACAAGTCTTTGTTGACAGCCCATAGCAGGGTCTGCTAAGACCTTGGATCCTGGTATGAATCCAACCAAAGTTTCAGATCAGAGCACTGCTAAAGGAGATGGGAATGTCCCAACCCGGTTCAATTATGCCAGGTAATGGAGAGTACACTGGGAGCTTCAGGAACACAATCCTAGGGAAACAGCCATGCTGGTTATCCCAGAGAAGTGCAAAGGCAGGAATCGTTCACCTCACGTGTTTAGGCACTGCCTTCTGGTGCTCCAGAGCCTTGGGCACATCTGAAATTCAAATGGGAAGCCTCTGATTTGAAAGGTTTGTCAAAGCCTTGCTCCGGTTCTCAGCAGTGGCGTTAGTCCCGACCAGATTTAAGGTAGCATTTGCAATTCAAAGCATCTCAAGGCAACGACATAATCCTTACAGGGAGTGGAAACTTTCCTTTCCTACATTTCCTAGCGGAAAATGGTATCCTGAATTAGCAAAAACAAGACAAAGTGTGGAAGGTCCCCGTGGGAGAGAGGTTACCCCACTTGTTTCAGATTTCAGCTGAGAGGTTCCAACACCAGGTAACCTCAGCTCCTGTACTTTCTGTGCAGTGAACACAGCAGCTCCACCTGAGCTGCTCGCAGCGATAACGCTCCTCACTTTGCATAATGAGGTCCCATCTACAGCCCCAGAAGTTGTTTAACCCCCAACAGTGACTTATTCCAGGCTATCAGCCAAGTGAATGCTTAAGTGGAATATATGTACAATGATCATCACTGGCTGGCATTCATCTTGTCTCAGGAATTGTTTAGGGCAGAGAGGTTAAGAAGAATAGAGTGCAGGCTTAAAAAAGATTTGTTTCTAAGAGACATTTCACTAGACTCATCCAATTTAGTGAAGAAACTAAGGTTAAGGGAATGCCTTTTAGGAACTATTGTCTCACAGTAATTTAACACAGAGGTTTTCAAAAGAGGACAGCAGTTAAGCAAAGGTGCAGTTCAGTCAGATAAGAAACTCTCTCATTAGTATGGAATAGATCTAAGCACCTCAGAACTGCTGCCAGCCCCTTCACAAGGCAGATCCCATCCCCCTTCCCTTTAGACTCTACAAGCCAAGAGCTTTTCAGGGGTCCTGCCATAGCACAGACTTACCAACTGGTCTAAAAATACCCCTGGAGGTGAGGAGGGAAAGATCCTGATCTAGATGAGGCAATTAGAGCTGGCTTAGACAAAACTCAGTGATCAGAGAGGCGTTGTTCTGCATTAGTGCCACTCAGCATTCCCATCCTAAAGGGTAGAAGTCTTCACGAACAGAACTCCCAGTTCTGACCCTGAGCACAGCCACACCCTCTCTGTCCAGGCAAAGAAGCAGCAGAGCTGCTCGCGGTGTTTAGAACAGCATGAGGCTCTTAATTGGGTTAAGTGGTTTCACCTGCATCAGGTGGGTGTTTCTGAGCACCTGTTCAGACAGGAAACGTGACCTCGTGTGTGTGGAGGGGATGCTGCACACACAGTGCCTTTCCCCAAAGCACCAAGAGCAGATGCACAAAAGGCACAAAAGCTCTTTAAAAAGGTGCTTTCAATGTATTTGTTTCAATGTGCTGCTGTTTTCACTCACATGCATTTCAATGAGATTCCAGATTTGGATTAATGAAGGGGGAAATCTGGGAGGCAGGAAGGAATGGGAAGGGAAGACATGCCTGGTCTTTGCTGAGGAGGCTCAGTTCTCTGGAGAAAGGAGCCAGCAGGAACCTCCTGAGTTCAGCAAAGCCCCTTCACCTGGAACAGCTGCACCCCATGGACAGGGACAGGCTGGGCCCTGCAGGGAAGGACCTGGTGGTCCTGACAGCAACAGAGTGAATGTGGAGTTATTGGCTGGAGATACATGGAAGCTGAGTGGCAGCTCCTCAGTTCATCCACAAAACCCTTCAGAAAGAAAAAGGAGCTCCATTTCCCTGAAAGGACAGGGATAAGATATCCCAGGCAGCAATAAATCGGCCTCCCCAAATGTGCTCTGCGGAATTACAGAAACAAATCGCCCTAGAAGCAACATTTGGAGCTGGGTCAGAGGTTCTGCGTTCACTTTGGCTCTGTTTATATCCCATTTCCCATGCCCCGGGGTGACACGAGTGAGACAGAGACATTGTGACAAGCCCTGCACCCTCCAGAGAGGGAAAGGCAGCACTTTGCCATCATTAGGAGTCGCTCACGCTGCTCCTGCAGGAACCCAAACCCCGGATTCCAGCACTGGCATCGAGGTGCGGGGTCTCTGAGCAGAAGCAACAGCAAACAGCCCATCCCTGGGGAGCTATTCCCTGCATAAATAGCTGCATAAACAGCTCTGCAGTGGCACTCACAGTCTGGCTCTGGAGACTTTTATGTCTCCAGTTTCTAATGAAGACCAGTTTAATTTTTTTTTAACATCCCGTCTCCCCAATAAAAGTCATCTCCAATGTGGAATTGGCTCAGAGAATTGCAGTGCCTTGATCATAAGTGCTTTCGAGTGATGGGGCAGGGTGATCAACGTGAAGGTTGGATTAAGGTTTAGACTGCAGCTTTTGGGAGTCATATAAGTCACTAATTACACATCCAGCCCTCAGCACAGCAATGGGGAACATCACAGAACCACTTCAGGGAAGATTCAAAGAGAAATAACACAGTTTAGCACTAAAGTAAGAAAGGTCCTGTGACATTAAAAAGCAGAATTTCCCTCCAAGCAGAGGTTTGTCTGTGCCTCCTGAGCTCTGTAAAACCCAGAGATGACAACTCCTGAATGTGCTGAAGAGGCCAGGCCAAGAGCTGGGGCCTGCAGAAGTCACCTTGTAACTAAATTTCCATTTGTCTTCCAAAACATGGTCTTGGGCTGCAGAAAGCCCAAGACTACTATTTAATTTAGCTAATATTTCATTTAGCTAAAGAGATCCCTCAGCTTCCCCAGGCAGGACAAAATGGAGCAGTGTCATTATTGCTCCTCAGGTATCAGGGTGAGATTAGATCTGCAATCAGGCACAGCTGAGCCCCACACTGCAGGCAGCAGGGCACAACGGATATTGGATTTGTTGAGGAGTTTCTTTCATTCTGCTGTGGATGTGTGACACCAGGCCACACCAGCTGTAGAGTGCAGATGTGACAGATGTGGCTTGAAAGAACCTGGGACAGTGCAGAGCAGCCTGGGACTGCTTTGTGCTGAAGAACAGAGATTCTCTTGGACACAAAAAGAAGTTAAAGCTGTCCTGCCCTGTCTGTTCTCCAGTCCTACCCAGCTGCCACTTAGAACAAGGAACAAACAGAGGAGAGAAATTGGGAATTTGAAGCCTGCAAGATTCCTGGCTGCTAAGAGAATAAACAGTGATTTCCACCCCTCAACCAAGCGCAGATCCAAGGGGACAATTCAAGGTAGGCACTGATTAATTGTACCATTTTCTTCCTGGTCACAAGTGTTCCTTTGCAGGACTGAAAGTGTTTTAATAAAATGTTGTTTGCATTCAAAAATAGCCTTTTAATCAATAGTCTTGAAGACTTTCCAAAATAAAAAAAACTTTTCTAGTCTGCCTTGAAAACATTGATGATTCTCTGAAATTATTTTCAATGTCTCAAAGAATGGTATCACAATGATGTCTGGTTTTAGCAACAGTCATTTCCTGACAAGGTCAGTTAAAAAAAATCAACTGTGGTTTCAATTTCATTCTAAAGTATTCAAAGCTAAAATTTTCAATTAAAATTTTGAAAACAGTCTTCTCCCAGCAAGCAGAAATGACAAATTCATTTGGGAAATGCTCTGAAACAAACTCCCAAAAAAATATCTGCCAAGCTTTTATTTTAGATTTCCTTTGTTTTCCAAAATTAGGTATCATCTTTCAATCAGCACCACCCCAGAGGATGAGATTTGTGTTCACTACCCTGGCATGTGTAATGATGCCAGGATAATTCTCAGCAGATGTACATTTGGGGAGAAATTATTTTCCTCAGAATCTATTTGTGTGGGAGGATGAAGTATGGTTATAATGAAGGTGCTGTGGGAGCTGAATGACTTTGCATCTCAAGTACAGGTGCACTTGGGTGTAACTTAAACATAGTTTGCAATCTCTTTAAATGGAGCATTTATAGCCAATTACACTTGTCATTCACCTTGCAAATACCTCTGTCTAATTTAACAGCATATGCAGCAAGCAGAAAAATAAAGGATATTCTATTAGACAGCAGAATAGAGGTGGAGGTACCAGCTCTGTGTCTAACACACATTTGGCAGATTTCTGAACTGAAATAGAATGGATTCAGAGCGTGGCCTCCAATGCCCTTATTCTCCCTGCATCAGAAGCCTCCTGTCAAATGTAATTTCCTCCAGGAAGACATGTATCTAGCTGATATTTTCCAAAACCTGTCCAAGTGATTTGGACACTCACTTCTCATTAGTATTAACAGCAAATGAGTATGAGCATCTCCTCAGTGCCTTTGGAAATCTCCGACACATTTTTATTTTGGTGGCTGTTAAATGACTCTTTGGGCAATCTGCACTAGAAATGACAAATTTCACTTTGGTTTTCCTGCACTCAGATGTTCCTAATGTCCGTGTACCCAACGTCAAAATTTTCCCTCAAAAAGACAGCTGAGATGTGGTGAGAGGGAGGGCAGAGACAGACTTTTGCCGTGTTTGGATTAAAGGACAAAGTTCACATTCCAAAACTGTCTCCTCCGCAGAGGGCTGCACAGACCAATTTTAGGATAATACCACATTCATTGTCATCTTTTTGTCACCGCCCTAGGCAGGGATGTCACTGCAATGGGAGCAGGGATGCAGAGGAGTTCCATGGCTCTGTGTCACAGGCGCTGAATCACAGGCAGAGCCCTGGAGAACAGAACAGGAGGGAAGGAAAGGTGAACCTCTGTGGGAACACCTGGTCCGTGCCCTGCAGCAGGGAATAGCTGCTCCTCTGAGATAAAAATTTTCAGCGTTACACCTTAGATAACATCCAGTTCCTCTTACTGTTCCAGGAAACACTAAGAGGAAAATGGGAACTGAAGAACAGCATATTATTTTTTAAACTGACAATAGACTACATTCTCCCCTTTCCTCACCAAACTGAGGGAGCAGAGAGAGGCTCAGAAGAGATTTCATTCCTGTTATATCCAGCTTCCACTTTCCACCCCCCACACGGCAGAAGAAAGCCTTGCAAGCCACTTCTCCAACCAAAACACCGCAGATCCCTTCAGCCTGAGCCATGGAGCTTTTCCTTTCCAAGCCCTCCCTAACAAAGTCAGACTTACCAATGTACATAAATGCAATTAGGTGACTAATACTGAGCTTTATGAATCCATTTTATGTGGCTTCTTGATCCGTTATTTAACTGACATCCCTTCCCTTTTTGCCAAATGTATTTCATGTATATATGTCTGTTTCCTATCATCTTTTCCATTTCTCTTATCGCTTGTATTTTAATAAACCACATGTACAGATCCAGTATCTTCTGAGCAGCCAGAGAGGGAGATACAGTTGTTCATTGGGGTTATTAAAATTCTAAATATCTCCCTCCTTTTATTTGATTTTAGTGAGATTCTAGACATTTTCTCAATACCAAGAAGATTGGATTCATTGGAATATAACTCTGACATAAGTCTTGCAAGGAAACTTTAATTTTAGTTCAAAATCCATTAAGATATCCCTAGAAGATGTGGTCAAGATGAACCTTTTTTATGAACTATTTTCAACCCTAGTTTAAGATGAAGCTAAAATTTTTTTTTTGCTTAACACTGAGAAAAAACCCTAAAAGCAAAACTTGAGACCATTATTTTTCTTTCATATGTATCTTAACTCCTGACAGAACTCCTGATGGCCACTTAGCTTAAGCAAGGACAGACTTAAACCTTTAAAGCTGACTTTTTGGGCCTTATCTTCCTGATATTAGTGGAATAAACTACTTAAAACAGAGTTCTGCTTTCCTGTGGCCTCTCTACTGGTCTGTCACTGCTGCCTTTTACATAGAGAGCACATTATGCTAAGAGGCTCAGCTCAGCAATTCCAATATTTGCTACCAAGGGAGACTCCAGCAGTGATTTCTCCCTGATCCTTGGCAAAGCAGCAGTGATTTGACTCCTGGTTTTCCCTCAGTGAACTCAGTGCTCTGTGATTTTGTGGCTGTATTTGCTGGATAAACTGTTCTACTGACAGCTCTTTGAAGGCACATCTGGCCAAAAGAGGTGTTGGAGGAATTTATTCCAATAAGACTCTAATACCCAAAGTAATTTTAATTATTCCCCTTGCACAGAAACCTTCCCACTCACAATAAGAACAGTGCATGCACATTGTATTTTCAGGAGAAGAAAGTGCTTACAGGGAACACTTATGAGCATTGACAAAAATCAGGGCCTGATGGGCCACATGAAACTTTCCTATCACCTCCTAATGTCATCTCAGAACTGTTAGCCACAAAAAAGATGACAACATCAAACTGAAAGAGGGTAGATTTCCATTAGATATTGGGAAGAAATTGCTCCCTGTGAGGGTGGGGAGGCCCTGGCACAGGTTGGCCAGAGAAGCTGTGGCTGCCCCATCCCTGGCAGTGCCCAAGGCCAGGTTGGAAGGGGCTTGGAGCAAGCTGAGACAGTGGAGACATGGACCCCCCATGGCAGGGGGTGGGACAGGATGAGCTTTAAGGTCCTTTCCAATCCAAACCATTCTGTGGTTCTATAAAGAAGCAAGTTTCAGCTTTCCACCAATTCCTTTGGAGCCACAGCAGAAAATCAGCAAATTAATGCTCCAGGCTGCAGAAATCTTCACCTACCACTCAAGAGGAGGAGAGCTGGCATTCAGAGTGCACCAGCTTCGCTGTTGTTATTCCCAGGCCTCTCCAAAACAACCAAACAGCAGTTGTGTGTGTTTCTCAGAGAGGAAATTTATCTAAAACTCCCAGTTTCTCATGGCAGCCTTCTGCCACCTGCCTGTGCTCGCTGCATCTCTCACAGCCAGGTCATCAATCTCCAGTCCCTGCACCGGTGTGCAGAGGGGCAGCTTCCTACTCCCCTCACCTGGCCCTGCTGCCATCCAAACCCCCTCCAGGCTGAAAAGAGCCAGGAGCAATTCATCTCACCCTCACTGAGGCCTCTGAAATGTCTCTCTACTGACTGAGGACTCTGCCTAGTTTAGCTCATTTTGCTGACTTTTAGACAGTTAGGGAAGCAGATCCCAGCACCAGCAGGGTGCTCAGCTGCCTAATTTAATCCTGATAATGATATGTGGCAGTGTTAGCCCTCGCCTTTCCATCTTTTTTATCAGGCTCACAGTGAATGAGAGATCTCACCATGGTGCTATGAACTCTGTGCTCCCAGCAAGCTCCCTCTGAACTCTGCACATCTTCACATCACAGCATCTGAAAACCTCATCTTTACCTGGGTTTTATTATTTTTTTCCCTGCTAAAATCCCAGTGTTCATACAAACTGTTGCACCCAGTCACTGCTGGTTCTGCAAATCATTTCTCAAAGCAATCTGAACTACTAAAAACCAAATCACATTAAACTTACACATTAAAATTTTAATCTGAGTCTGTCAAATACGTGGTCTTGGAGCTGAATGCAGTCAGCCAAAAATCTGGAGCATGGTGGTCTGGGTGTCTTCCATGTGAAGTCCATAGCAGGAAGACCTCTCTGAATCCTTCTCCAATTCTTCTTCTGTGACCCAAAGCTCCCAGTTGGATTTGGTTGGGGGAGCGTGTTTCTCTCCTTGGTTTTGGGGTTTCTTCCACTACTGGGCTGTGAGGGACAGGAAGGTGCATTTCCATCCTGAGATCACGGTGAAATCATTGTCTGAGAGCAAATACTGCAATGTAAAATATTGCAAATGAACGCAGGCTGTCTGTTCACAGCCAGATCCCAGCAATTAGAAATGCCTGTGTCAGACTACATCCCAGTTTTGTGACCAGGCACAGCTGTTACACTCACTCCCAGCACCAAAAAGTGTGGTTTGTTTGATGGGAAGACGAGGAAGACTGCCTGTAGCCTGCTTTGCAACCAGCTGGAGGCCAGCAAAAATATGTGGCTGGTGAAGCAAATTCTGTACCTTGTGTCTCATACTCTGCCTTTGAGGTACAGCAAAGCAAGTCAGAGACTTGGCCATGTCAGCCCACACAGCATCCTCTCCATGGATGAAGGCAGGAATCCTGTGGAGCTCTGTACAGCATCCATTCCAGCCTCCTCAGCAGCCTCCTGGCACAGCACAACAGCACTTCCAGCAGAGGATCAGGGGTGGCTTCCACCAGCAGAGAGCCACCAGCTGGACTGCAGGGGTGTGCTCACCTGTCCTGGGCTGACACAGCAGCACCTCAGGCCCACACACACAGTGTGAGGTGCTGGGAAGGACAATTTCAGGAGGTCACAGGGCAGCACTTCAGGCCTGTGCAGGTACTGGGGGCCCGGGTGACATGGCAGCACCTCAAACCTGCACCAACATGGCACAGCACACCTGAAGGGGCAACTTCATGAGGCTACAGGTCAGGCAGTGGCTCAGACCTGCACAAACACGGTGTAGAACTCTTGGAGGGACCACTTCTATGGCCAGGTGATCCACCAGCACCTCAAAGCTGTGCTAACACAGCACAGCACTCTTGGTGAGCTAGTGCAGCGCAGCCAGGAATAGGGCATGGCCTCAGACCTGCCTCAGCTCGGTGCAGAACTCTGGAAAAGCCAACTTTGGGAGGTCGGGAATACATAATCCTCTCGGGAAGGGCCACGCAGGGTGCAGTGCTCCTGTTCCCCCGTGTGATGGGCAACTGCTGTTGCCTTTCGGTGGGACACACGGGGCACAGTGCAGTCACCCGTGTGGTGGGGACCAGCCACCACCTCAGGGCACGGACCTGGTACCGCCTGAGGGCAGAGACTCCATTGCCTCAGGGTGCACCCCCATTGCCTCATGGTACAGACCAGGCGCTCCCGCAGGGCACGGACCCTCAGGGCGGGGACCGGTGCCACCTCAGGGCACGGACCCTCCATCGCCTCATGCAGGAGGAACTCTCCATTGTCCCAGGGCGATGACACGGTGCCTCCTCTGGTCCCGGTCCCAGTGCCGCCCCAGGGCACGGACCCTTCACCACCGCAGGGCGGGCATCCGGTCCTGCCTCAGGGCGGAGATCCTCCCTCGCCCCAGGCGCTGTCCTGGTGCCGCCTCAGGGCACGGATCCAGTGCTGCCCCAGGGCACAGCCGCTCCCTGGCCCCAGACGCTGTCCCGGTGCCGCCTCAGGGCACGGATCCAGTGCTGCCCCAGGGCACAGCCGCTCCCTGGCCCCAGACGCTGTCCCGGTGCCGCCTCAGGGCACGGATCCAGTGCTGCCCCAGGGCACGGCCGCTCCCTGCCCCAGGCGCGGTCCCGGTGCCGCCTCAGCCGCGCCCGAGGCGGGAAAACGCTCCCGGCGCGAGCTGGGGGCGGGGCGGGAAGGGCTGAGGGGGCTCGGCCTGCGCGTGCCCGCCCCCTGGCAGCTCCTCGGGCCGGAAGGGGCGGGGTCCGGCGCGACGCGCGCGCGC
>WEKY01032821.1:160862-251247 GCA_013390045.1 Picathartes gymnocephalus
CTCGGGGTGTGGAGCAGCGGAGCGGGGGCGATGGAGGCCGCTGCGGAGCGGGTGCCGGGCCGGGGGGTGCGGGCTGGGACCGCTGAGGGGCTCCCGGCGGGCAGGGGGTGCTCAGTGTCCGCTCTGTCGCTCGCAGCAGCCACGGCACGGACTGGATGCCCACAGGCGGCAGGACGCTGTCACACGCCGCCCGCGCTCTCGGCAGGAGCACAGCACTGTTCTGCTCTCGCCCACAGCTCCCCTTGCCCAGACCCTTCTCCTGCTCTGCCGAAGTCAGCCCCGGTTGCTGGTGCCAGCTGCTGTTCCAGCCTGTCGCCCTCCCATCCCCAAAGCAGCGCGGTGCTGCCGGAGCTTTTCCTCTATCCCAGCTTTTGGGCAGCTGGCTGCGCTCAGCCTGCACGGCTGCAGAGGATATGGCAGAGCAGCGGTACTGTGTGGACTATGCCAAGCGAGGCACTGCAGGCTGCAAGAAGTGCAAGGAGAAGATTGTGAAGGGGATGGTCCGCATTGGGAAGATTGTTCCCAATCCTTTCACCGAGTCCGGGGGGGACATGAAGGAGTGGTACCATGTCAAGTGCATCTTTGAGAAATTGGACAAGGCCCGGGCCACCACCAAGAAAATCGAAGACATCACAGACTTGGAGGGGTGGGAAGAGCTGCAGGATGAGGAGAAAGAAATAATCAACAAGCACATCTCAGGTGAGGCACGAGGCAGTGCCAGGGTCACTTTAATCCTTACTTTCAAGTTGTGCCAGAGGTTGTCACCCAGCTGTGCCTTTGCTGTGAAATCCTCATGGATTTATTTGTGTGGCTTAGGCACAAAGTGTGTGGTGCTGCTCCAGTCCCTGTCTCAGCCCTGCAGGAAAGGCAAGAAATGGTCACTTTTACAGTGGCACTCCTTGATTCATTTGTCACGACTGATTGTGGGCAAGGCCTAGGTGATTTAATTTATGGGCAAATAAAACCCATGAGGAACCCATTAGTTATTTTCCATTTTCACATTTTCCTGTGATCTTTAATAAAAAAAAAATTACATATTCTTCTAACTTTTGTTATCTGAAAAACATCTGGGTTTTTTTCTCCTCCAATTCCCATTTCTTTTAAGGCTTTTTGCTTTGTAACCAACATAATGTGTTGAGGGATGCATGAGATCATTCCTGACTGCCTCTTTGAACCTTTCTGCTTTCCAGAAGCCAATTCCAAGACTGGAAGTACCCCGAAGAAAAAGGTGATCGTGCAGGCAAAGCTCACTGCCACAGGACAGCTGACCACAAAAGATCCACCAAAGAAATTCTCTGGGTTCACTGGTGAGAATCAAGAAACTGGTTTTGGGAAATCAGTTTCTTTTAATCTCAACATCAGAGGTGTTTTAGCTTCACTCATATGAGTAGGTTTTTATCTAGAGATGATTTAGGGGTTTTTAATTCTGATTTGTCAAAAGCTGTCAGTGCTTTTTTAGGCTGTCAGTCCTCAAGGAGCATCCTGAAAGATGTTTGAATTTCCAGTATTCCCAGGGAAACAAAGGTTCTGCTGTGACCCACATTGTTAGGCTGCCTCCATCTGCCTGCATCTGTTGGCTCTGTCCAGTCAAACTGATATATAGGCTAAAGTTATCCCATGTGGAGCTCAAAATCTGGGAAGAACTGGTGTTGAGGGGTTTCCAGGTGAGTTCATGGAAGGGAGAACTTGTCCTGAGGAGCAGCTGCCAGCAGGAAAGTCCCTGTGTGAGCTCTGAGTGACTTGACACCCACATGGAGCTCCAAACTGCCCAGAGCCAAAACACAGCCAAAGATATCACCTCCTGTAGGGGATTGGTGTTAGGAGAGAAAAGGACATTGGGAGATATTCCCCCATTTTAGAAATTACCTTAGGGAAACATCTTGCTGTGAAGGGCAAAAGTCTATAAAGTAGGAAAAAAAAATAAAACAGAGGCATCTGGAAGGAGAAATTCCTTTACACCATGGTTTCATCATATTTTCTGGAAAAATTAAGATCTAGGAAATTCTGGTGTTACGTGAAGAGGAAAAATAGTTTAAGGTTTTTTTTTAAAGTCATAAATTCTAGCTCTGAAGCTTTGCCAGCACACTGGGATTGTTCCCAGCTTGCCAGGCAGAGGTAACTTCAGCATTTGCTCCATGTTGTTAAAAAAAGCAACTTGTGATGTGTTTGATGCAGCCAAGCCAAAGAATTCAGAAGATGCCCCTGGAGAGTCTGCCCACAAGGCCAGCCTGTCTGCAGCCAGGTGTGACCCCAAGCACAAGGACTGCCTGCTGCGGGAGTTCCGCAAGCTCTGCGCCATGGTGGCCGAGAAGCCAAGCTACAATGTGAAAACACAGATCATCCAGGACTTCCTCAGGAAGGGATCTGCAGGAGGTATGGCTCCTGCTTGGAATTCTCAGCCCTCTCAGAATCAGCCTCGAAGTCTCATTTCAAAAAGAGAGGTGGAATTAAAAGCTGATCGTTGTGTGGTCCCAGCCTTGTGCTGTGGTGATTTCTGAACCGTGGAGATAAATCTTTGAAAAGTGAACTCTTTTAAGTAGCAAATTCAGACAAAAATGTCTCGCTCGGGTGTTGTAGGTGCCAAATTTAGTGCTGAGATCAGATTTAGAGGCAAATTTTGGGTATTTCCCCTAAGAATTCCAAGCCCCAGCTGTGGGTTTTATCCCCAGGGTTATGCAAATGGACACAACCAACCAGAGCCTGGATATAAAAATAAATCACAGTTATCATGTGCCTTTTTTTTCTTTTTTTTTTTTCCAGATGGTTTTCATGGTGATGTATACCTGACCATTAAGCTGCTGTTACCGGGTGTCATTAAAATAGTTTACAACTTGAATGATAAGCAGATTGTAAAGCTGTTCAGTAGGATTTTTAACTGCAACCAGGAAGAAATGGTCCGGGACCTGGAACAGGTGAGTGCAGACAGCAGTTCTAATTTCTGCTGTTCAGCCCTTTGCTTATGGAAACTCTGTAATGGTTTGGGTTTTTTACTCCTTAGCTTGACTGTTAGAATGGGCACTTGTGATTTACGTTGGTTTTCCTTGGCTTCAGCAGTTTTCATAGCATTTTCTGCCATCTGGAACCTTGTAGAAAACCATGTTTGAACAGAAAGCAGGATAAGAATTCACCTGGCAAAGCTTTAGAAAGCAAGACTAAAATTATCTAGGCAGGGTGGGCTGCATCTGTTTGTCTAAACTCCTTTGTGTGGCACATTCCTACAGAACTGATTTATATTACTCTTTTGGTACCCTCACATTTCAAAACGTGGGATTCAATTAACAGACCTGTCATGGCCAGCTGCAGTTGGTTGATACAATTAAGCTGCTACAATTGCGAGTGCTCAGCTGTGCATTGCGTCCCTGTGCACAGGAGTTGGTGATTGACTGTGCACCCTCTGATTCACTGCAAGGTGCAGGAAAGGAGTGGATTAGATAATAAAGGTAATTCTTTCATCTCTGTTCATTGCCTTGCTGTGTACTGCCTTCTAGTGACATCACTAGCCTGTCCCACACCCTTGGATTTACAAGCAGATTCATCCCGAGGAAATTAAAGGTCTGTGCTGCTGCAGCAGTGAAAAAATAGAGCCATGAGATGATGCTGGTACTCTGAATTACCTTTTTTGGCAAATGCAACAGCTGAGCAGCTTTGTGTTGTGGTAGCTTCCTTATATGTTTGATTCCAATTTCTTCATGCAGTCCCAGCATCATTCCTGTCCTTTATCCTCACTGGAACCATGCTGAATCCCCAGTGGCATCCCAGTTCTCTGACCATGCCTCTCATCCACACCCTGGTTTTGTTTTTGGAGACAGGGAGATGTTTCCGAGACCATCCGGATCTTCTTCGAGCAGAGCAAGACCTGTCCTCCAGCAGCCAAGAGCCTCCTGACCATCCAGGAGGTTGATGAATTCCTCATCCAGCTGTCCAAGCTCACCAAGGAGGATGACCAGCAGAGTGTCCTGCAGCAGATCAGTCACAGGTGAGGGAAGGAATCAGCATCTGAAGGGTTGCCCACACTGGAGTGGTTCTCTACAAGCTGGAGTAGGTGAAAAATTAATCATGAGCCATTGAGACTGAACTTAATTAGCATCTGTAAGCTGCTGTTAGTGCTGTGATTGAGACACCTTGACAGCAATGGAGAACATTTATGGCTCTTGTTCATGCCAGAGAGCTTCAACCCTGCCTGTCAGGAGACTCTTCAATCAAACAAGTGATTTGCAATAATACCCTAATGGTGTTCAGCTGTTAATTAAGTTGCTCGTCTTAAGTATGTTGGGAAAAGCCTTCAAGACATTTAGAAAGAAATTCTTGGTCTGGCTTAGTTTGTGTTGATCTGAGGATTTTACTGTCAGTTACTCTTGATGCATTAATTAAGTAGATTTTGGAAGGTACATCAACACTGAGGCAGAATTAATGTTGGTATAAAGGTGCTGGAAAGCCTTTTGGATATTCCCTTGTGCCTCTGAGGTGTCACTATTAACGTGTGTTCTCAGTTGTGTTTAAACCCTCCACAAAGGGAGGGCCTTTTTTTAAAGAGATCTGGATCAATTCCTTCTTTTCAGCTGGGAAATTGTTCAGTTCAATATCCACCTTTGCTGAATCTTCTCTTCTTCAGGTGTACAGCCAACGACCTGAAGTGCATCATCAGGCTAATTAAGCATGATTTGAAAATGAATGCTGGAGCAAAGCACGTGTAAGTGTTACTTTTCATGGTGACATGAACCCAGAAATGCTCTTTGTGCAGCAGCAGACCCGAGGCTCTCCCTCTCCCCATGGGTTGCAGGTTGGACGCTCTGGATCCCAACGCCTACGAGGCGTTCAAGGCCTCGCGGAACCTGCAGGACGTGGTGGAGCGGGTGCTGCAGAACCAGCAGGAGGCTGAGAAGGTGCCTGGCCTGAAGAGGACCCTGAGCGTGCAGGCCTCGCTCATGACCCCGGTGCAGCCCATGCTGGTAGGTTGGGTCCCCTCCTGGCAGCCAGGCACAGAGCAGAGACCCCCAGCTGGGAGGGTCAGGAGCCGGGTCAGTGGCTGTGCAGTGAGGGCTGATGGAGGGCTGGGTGTTGTTTTTAACCCCCAGCTGGGAGGGTCAGGAGCCGGGTCAGTGGCTGTGCAGTGAGGGCTGACAGTGCAGGGCTCAGTGTTGTTTAATGCCAGTTTAGAAAGCATCTCCTACCACAAGTCCAAGTGTTCAATATACTCAGTATCTGCACCTTCAGTGCCACTGCCAAGCTAAAACCTTGTCATGCTCTCAGTCCTTTATGTTTGTTTGCTGTCATTGCAGAAGTTGATCCTTTCTCTGGAAATAGTGTAAGCTTCCCAGTGGATTAGAGATTCGAATAAGTCTGGCTTTCTGTGTGAGCAGAGCAGAGTTAAAGGTTTACTTCTCGGCTGAGCACACTCCTACAAAAGGCACAGTGCACATTTTAAAGCATTTGTAGGAGATAAGCGTTGAAAAGCTGTAATTATCTGGGCATATGCAGATGATTCTAAGTAAGGGAATAATTAAGGAAAACTTGGACTCGCTAACAGAGGTGCTGGATGAAAAGCTCTACAAGGGAATTCATTGTAGCTCATTCATGAACTTAGGTAAGAGTAGCTTTATTTTCCGTGTCTCAGCTGGGTTTTGGCCCCTCTCTCCCCCAGGCTGAGGCCTGCAAGTCCATCGAGTATGCCATGAAGAAGTGTCCCAACGGGATGTACGCCGAAATCAAGTACGACGGCGAGCGCGTGCAGGTGCACAAGAACGGGGATCACTTCAGCTACTTCAGCAGGAGCCTCAAACCTGTGCTCCCCCACAAAGTAAGCACCTGCCACTGCCTCACCCCTCGGGCCAGCTCCTCCACTGCATTCCCAAGAGTTTCTTTTATAGGCAAGGAGGATTCCTTCTCTTGTAGGCTCATTGCTAATTTATATAGATGGGTAGGATCTGGAAAAGTGACACTTAATATTGCAATCATTTAATTTTGGTGCACATTAAGAGCTTGAAACTAAATTTGTCTGCTGTAGAGTTGTCTTTATGTGCTGCATTTTGGGAGCCTTGGTGCCAGTTAGGTGATTTCTGTTTATTAAAGCCTTATTTTTCTGTTTGTATACTGTGGGTACCATAGGAGTGCAGATGTGCCTCATATACTTGTGGAGAAAACACCTGCATTGGATTGAATCCCTCTCTTCAGTCAGTTATTTTCTTTTTTTTTCTTTTCCCAAGGTAGCCCATTTTAAGGACTTCATCCCCCAGGCTTTTCCTGGTGGGCAGAGTATGATCCTGGATTCAGAAGTTCTCCTGATTGACAATAAAACTGGCAAGCCTCTTCCTTTTGGGACTCTGGGTGTGCACAAGGTAAAAAAAAATTAAATAAAAATGCTTTGTTGTTTTTGGAGGCTGTTACTCTGCTGACTTAGACACAATCTGTTATCACAGGGTAATTTCAGAGCTCTGGTGCTTGTTAGAGCATCTGGGGAGAAAATAAGATTATTGAGAAGGCTGATACTGAAGCTACTGCTCTAATACTGTAAATTTGATATTAACCTGATCACTGGCAGGACATTAAAAAAACTTAATCTCAAGATATTAATACTAAAATATGAATTTTAAATTAATATTACAGTAATACTATAAAATGTTTGGAAAATCTTGCAATTCTGCTCATGGCTTGAGCAATGTATGGCAGCCTGGGAGATCACAGGGATGCAGTGATTATTCCATATGAGTGTTATGTAGTGCTTGTGTCTAGGCTGAATGGGGGTGAGGAAGAGGACAGGAAAATGAAAATTAAACTATAAGTGCTTAAGTTAAAGGTAGCCATTAATCTGCTGTCTCTAGAAATGTGTTGGGTTTTTTGCAGCAGCAGTGACAGATGTTGCATTGCCCAAAGTCATTAATATTTTTAGCATTATTTCCCATTCCTAGGAAATGAACGTTTTTTTATCTTCTTAGCTTGTGCTTTGACACATTCAGTGTAAATCTTAATTCTCAGAATATTTCTTTTAGAAGAGGCCTAAGCTTATCCTATCTAAAATATTATAGAGAGAAAAATCCATCCTTTTGTTTTTATTACTTTGCTAAAACTGTTTGCTGTGCCTGCAGAATTCTGTTAATTGTGTTTCAGAAAGCTGCTTTCCAAGATGCCAACGTTTGCCTGTTTGTGTTTGACTGCATCTACTTCAATGACATCAGCCTGATGGACAGGTGTGTCTGAGGGGGAGGGTGGCTGGGCTGGTTTCCCAGGATGAACTGGCTGGAAAATCCCACTGATGCAGAGAGACCAGTTCCCCTGGGCTGTCAGACTGGCCACTCACTGGGAAATCAGGGCAGCATGGGAGGGACCTTGCTGTGCCAAGGAGTTTCACTGTGGAGCTCTTCCTGCTCTCCAAAACACTGGGATTAGCTGCCTCTCAGCTGCTCATTTTACATCCTCTAAACACATTGTTAACATGGAATTTCTACTTTATCACTTCCTGGAGGAAAGTAAGAGCTAGTTGTCCTCTCTGGAACTCTCTAGGATGAATCATTTAATGACAAAAAGAGCTTTTTTCAATGTTCCTGTTGGGATTGCTGCCTGTCCCTCATTCTCCATGCCCTGCTCTAGGCCCCTGTGTGAACGGCGCAGGTTCCTCCACGACAACATGGTGGAGATCCCCAACAGGATCCTGTTCTCAGAGATGAAACACGTCACAGTGAGTCCAGTGTGCCCCTACAGCCCTAACCCTGCTCTTCCACCACTTGGCTTTTTTTTATAATTAAGTCTGCAAATTCACCCTGGCAAAATGGTTCTGCTTCTGCTCTGTGTGCAAGACTTCCTGAGCCAACACTGTGTTCCCATCTTGTGCTGGCCCCAAACCCTTCAGCAGAACTTGAATACCTCAGGTTTTTTGGCTTGTTAATGATTTTCTACCCACTGTCACTCTGGCACTGTTAGGAGGAGTTAAATCCTGTTGTCACTCAGTCTGTGCTGTGCAGTGCAGAGCTGTGACTGCAGTGTGATTGAAGGGAGCCAGACTGTGCCACTCTCCAAACTGGCAGCTCCAAGTGCCACAAGCCCTGAGACATCCTGGCTGCTAAAACCTGCATTTAGGCAGCAGCATGCTGGGATTTTCCTTTGGTTATGCACAAGCCTGATGTCCCATTATTTTTCCCCACTGCTGCTGATTTCTCTGGCACCTTAGCTTTGGTGGAGAATGCTTGGACATTTTGGGGAGAAGAAGGTTCATAGGTCCTGAGGCAGTTGGATGGAGAAGGAATCAGGCACTGCTGGCTGAGCAGATCTGATATGGGACTTAGTGGGACACAGCCAGTGGGGCAGCCACATCTCTGAGGGGTATTTTTTAACCAGATAGGGGACATATTCCCAGCTTAGTCACTGGATGTGCAGCAAAGAGGACATGTATGGTATTCTCCTTGGAAAAGTATTGTGAAATGACCTGTTCCTCCCTCTGCAATTGCATTGGGTTTAGGGCACCACTGCTCCAAACAAAAAGCCTGAATACCTTTTTACAGGCCTGAGCTAACCATGCTCCCTCTCCTTTGCAGAAAGCTGCAGACCTGGCAGACATGATCACCCGAGTCATCCGGGAGGGGCTGGAAGGGCTGGTGCTGAAAGATTTAAAGGCAAGTTCCCATTTTCTCTCTACTGCTGTAAGCTTGGAGTTAGGGAATGACGACTGACAGAATCAGCTCTGAGACAGAATCACACACTGAGCATTCTTGAAACATCCTTGGGTTCCTCTCAATGCTGACATCCCGTCTAAGCTGCTCCTCCTGTGCTGAGGAGCTGCTGAGCTGGGTAAAGGCCAGGGCTGTCTGAGGAGCTGCTGCCCACCAGGGGATCTCTCTGAGGGGGCTCTGCCTTGCTTTGCACAGGGTAATTATGAACCAGGGAAACGCCACTGGCTGAAGGTGAAGAAGGATTATCTCAATGAGGGGGCAATGGCTGACACAGCTGACCTGGTGGTGCTGGGGGCTTTCTATGGCCAAGGCAGTAAAGGTAGGTCTGGAGCTGGTTTAAGTCAGAGATCTGTCTGTTCAGGGAACTCTCAAGGATTTCCCTGTTCCAGGCCTCCAGAATGAAGGTGGCTGGAGCAGTGATTACCTGCTGCAGCCCATCATGTGCTGGCTGTGGGTTTGCTGTGGGTTGGTGGGCACAGCAGGGCTGGAGGTGTTGGGCTGGGCTGTAGCACAGGGCTGGGGCTCTGTTCAGCTCTGTCAGTGGCCCTGCAACCATCACAAGCCCAGGCCCCTTTGATTCCCAAAGATGGAAAAGGGTTTGGGCTCTGAAAAGCTGTGGCTTGTCCTGTGGAAGGTGTGACCCCCTGGTGTCCCTGTGCAGGTGGGATGATGTCCATCTTCCTCATGGGCTGCTACGACCCCAAGAGTGAGAAGTGGTGCACTGTGACCAAGTGCTCTGGTGGCCACGATGATGCCACCCTGGCACGGCTGCAGACAGAACTGGACATGGTGAAGATCAGCAAGGTGAGAGGAGAGCAAGGGATGCTCAGCAAAGGGCTGAGCTGCCCTCGAGGTGCTGCTTCACTGCAGGGTGGAAGTGCCTTGCCAGGAATGAGTCAGAGTTAAAGCACACAAACCACTGACACAAGTGAGCAGTGCAGCTCCTGGATGAGGCTCTGCCTGCGATCTGTACCCAGACACTGAGTGGGAAGCCAGGCACCATCTGTTTCCTGCTAGGATGAAGTTCTGTTGGGAAGATACCAATTTTTAATGTGGATTTTTGGGCACGTTGTGATTGGCAAAGGCAGTCACTAGATGGGGCTGTGGGAGGGAAGTGCTCGGTCAGATTCTGGTCTGGTGGCTCCAGGGTTGGAGTTAATATTTCTGTGAGTGACTTAGCTTGCTTTTCAAGACTGGACAAATAAACAAAGAGCTAAATTTTAATATTACCTTGACATGCTGAAGGCTATTTGCATCAAGGTTGTAGAATCTTAAAAAAAATGGGTAGTTTTACATGAATCACAATTGGAGCAACTGTTCTTGTTTCACACACAGAATGACAGGAATTGAGGGCTGTGTTTCAGGCACTATTTGTGATTCTCTAGATGAGAGAAACTGCTGCAGATCAGTGCAGGTTTCATCCATGCAAAGGCAATATAATACCTCTATGCTGATCTACTACTAGGCTGTGTTTCAGCAGCTTCTTTTGTAGAATTAGGTTTATATATGATGATAAGTGTTACTCGTTTTAATTTTGTGATTTTAATTAATAGGATCCTAGTAAAATTCCAAGGTGGCTAAAAATTAACAAAATCTACTACCCAGACTTCATTGTCCCAGATCCAAAGGTAAGTGCTCACATAATCATTTAACATTTCCCAGCCCTTATTCTGCAATCTTCCATAAATCCTTGAGAAGGACAACTTAGAAGTTGTCTCTGTTACAAAATGAATCTTCATACTTGGAATGGGAAATTAAGCACAAGTTTTTATCTCTCAATCTTGCAGATGCATTTGAGGCTAAGAGCTTCATGAAGAAATCACACCTGCAGCAGTTGTGGGAAATATTCTTGTGCATTAAATCCCTTCCAGAAGTGAGCTTACTTTAAATTTGAGATATGAGAAATCTGACTTAAAATGGTTGGAAGCACAGCTGCAACCCAAAAGTTGCTGTTGTTGTAGGGAATGTGTCAGAATGCTCTGTGTGCCTGAAGGAGAAGGTGTTATTTAGAAATTGGCTTTTTGTGTTGGTGAAGGAGCTCTGGCTTAGTGAAAAAATGGGTTTTTCTAGTGAAGGTGACCAGGAAGGTCAATTTGTATAAATGGACCTGTGCTGGGATGGGGAGTGGGAATGAGACACTTGGAGCTGGCTCCTGAGAGAGAATCACAGAACGTGACGTGGCTCCCTCCCTGTGTGCAGAAAGCCCCGGTGTGGGAGATCACGGGGGCCGAGTTCTCGCGGGCCGAGGCGCACACCGCGGACGGGATCTCCATCCGCTTCCCGCGCTGCACGCGCATCCGTGACGACAAGGACTGGCAAACAGCCACCAACCTGCAGCAGCTCAAGGTGGGTCAGCACAGGGAGACAACTCCTGGCACCAGTCTGTGCTTCACAGACAAAGCAGGGCGTGCACTGAAGGCACCTGCTGCCTCTGGTGGCACCTTCCGTTTTCCCTTCATGCCAGGCTCGGGCTGGGTTGTTCTGCTCTGGAGGCCTCTCGGGTCCCTTGAGCTGTTGTGTTGTTGTGCCCTGGCAGGGAAGTCTGTGCTGGCAGTTGGTTCCATCAGCCCTTGTGACAGGGTGAGGAATTGCCTTCCTCAAAGGTGACCACAGAATCACAGAATAAAACTGGGTTGGAAAAGACCTTTTGAGATCAAGTCCAACCCGTGACCTAACACGTCCTCATCAGCTAAACCATGGCACTGAGTGCCACGTCCAGGCTTTTTTTAAACACCTCCAGGAAAGGTGATTCCACCACCTCCCTGGGCAGACCTTTATTCTCTCCATGCTCACTCGGTTTCCTGTCAGTTGCTGACATTGGGAGAGGCATTTGGGAAGTGCCTGTGGGTGTCCTGGGACACAGGGGCCAGGTGGCACCAGCCAGGACCCCCTGGCTGCAGCCACCCCCTCACCCTCCTGTGCTGAGAGGAAAGGGCCTGGCTGGGGGAGAGCTGGGGAGAGCTCTGTGCTCGGGGGCGTTGCTGCAATTTGGGGCTGGCAGCAGCTGCCAGGGCTGCCTGTGCCATGGAAAGCAGGAGTGATGCAGCCCCCCAGGGCCTGCCAGGATCCCTGAAGGGAGGAGAGAGGGACAAACCCCTCTGCAGCTGGGCCATGAGCACTGAACACTGCTCATCCTTCAGGCTCTCTTGCTCTGTGGCAGATGATGTGGATGTGGCTTTGGCTCCTCCCTGTGTGGCTTCCCTCAATGCCAGGAGAGGGGTGGGATGCAGGGAGCTGGGACAGAGTTGACAGGAAAGTGACTGCAGAGAGGTGCAGGAAGAAAAAGCATCTGAGCAAACACTTGAGTGGGGAGAAGAGCAGAGCAGTCCCTGTGTCACAGCTCGTGTGCAGTGCCACAAGTGATCAGTGCTCTGTTTCTGCTGAGCAGGAGCTGTACCAGCTCTCCAAGGAGAAGGCTGATTTCAGTGTTGTGGCTGGGGAAGAAGATGAATCCACGGCTGGCAGCAGTGGAGAGAATGATGGGAGTTCCAGGTCTTCCACACCTCACAGCAGTATTAAGAGTCCCCCAAGCAAGTCACCTGCAAAAGCCCAGAAGGCAGAAGGTAAGATGATGGTGCTTTCAGAGAGGAGTGTCCCCTGTGCTTGGGGCAGGCTGGCTCTGGGTCTTTGCCTTCTGTCATTGGCTGGATGATCCCACCTTTCACATGGATCTCAGGGATCATAG
Source organism: Picathartes gymnocephalus (assembly GCA_013390045.1). Classification (NCBI taxonomy): domain Eukaryota; kingdom Metazoa; phylum Chordata; class Aves; order Passeriformes; family Picathartidae; genus Picathartes; species Picathartes gymnocephalus. Next base: position 173,208 of record WEKY01032821.1, read on the forward strand.
GCAGAGCGGCTCAGATCCTTGGCTTGGCCCAGTATGAATTGAGCAGCCACAGCTCTGGGATGCCCTGGGCTTGGGAAAGGATGGATGGAAACAGCTCTGATGATGCTGGTTGGTGTTCACTGTTCCCATGCCTGCAGGTCACAGCCCTTTGCTTAGACATTGTTGGCCATGAGCCAGTATTTGATTTGATTTGGATGGAATTCGTGTGTATAAAGGGACACGTGGCTGGAGGTGCTTTCCAGGTGAATTGAGCTGGAATATGAAGCAGATGGCTGAGCAGTTTCAGAGGACAGAGAGGTGACAGCAGCAACCTGGGAATGGGGGCAGGAGCTGCCCCACACCGTTTCCAGTAGAAAAAATGTGTCTTACTGGTTACAGTCTAATTCATGGATATTCCAAAGAGAGGGGAGGAAACGTTTCCCTTCTGCTCCTTACTCTCTCCCTTCACATTAATACACAACCAATATCTGGACAGAGCACACACATGAGCCAAGTTTTTGTTTTCAGAGAGCAAAGGAGTCATTGGATCCCCCCAGAAATCCAAGGAGAAACGAGGGGAGAAGAGAAAAGCATCGGAGCTGGAGGACAACGGGAAAAAGGTACCCAGGGTATTAAATGATGGTTGTGTGAGCATCCGACGATGAGGGACGAGAAGGACTTTTCCTATGGTGTTCCACAGGTTTATTCCACCCACGAAGGGCCCAACAGAAAAGCCCAGAACTGGGAATCAACACAGGTTTTCTGGGGCAGCCAGGGGGGTGGGGGAAGCATCAGGGTCCAGTAGGGGCCGGGACCCACAGGGACAGGAACCAGGGTGAGCAAAGGCTCATGGGAAACTGAGTCAGGAAGCCTGCTGCCTTCCTGCCTGCCATTACACCGTGGCAGGGATGTCCAAGCCGAGCAGCTTGCTTTGGGGAAGAGGTAGGGAGACAGGGAACCTGTTGGAGGTGAACTGGGGTACATTTAGAACTGCACCATCCTAGGAGAGGATTTTTCTATCCCACAAACTGGGGTGCTGGCTCCTGCTGTCCCCCACACAGCGCGGGCTGGGGCAGTTGTTGTGTGTTCACTTCCCTTCCAAGGAATGTTTTGCCCAAGCTCTGCCTCTCCTTCCCCCCCTCAGCAGCCGCTGCTGGACATTTTCACAGGGGTGAGGCTGTACCTGGCACCCTCTGTGAAGGACTTTGCCAGAATCCGCCGCTACTTCATCGCCTTCGATGGGGACCTGGTGGCAGAGTTCGACACGGCCTCGGCCACCCACGTGATTGGGGACATCGATGACAACCCCGGTGCCCAGCGGGTGACTCCCCGCTGGATCTGGGAGTGCATCCGGAAGCGCAGGCTGGTGGCCCCGTGCTAGCAGAGGGGGCAGTGCTGGCACAGGAACAGCTGGGAATAGGGAGGTGGAAGGAACCGGGAGATTTCCTCCATGGAGATGTGGATAGGCAGGAAATGCCCTCAGGTAGCTACAAAGATCCACAGCAACCCTATGGAATGAATTAAAAAAGCACTCTGAAGAAATGTCACTGTTGAATCCCATTTTCCTGCCCGTACTGTAGACCATTGCCCTTATCCAGGTGCTGGTTTAGTCTCCTTGGGTTTTTAAAGTTTGGGTATTTTTATAGATAAAGAAATAAAACTGAAGCAGCTTCTCCTTTGCTGTCAGGACTTATTTTCCAAAGGTTCTGCTCTTCCTATTCAGGAACATGAACCACCAGCTCCGTGGGACTCTTGGCTGTAGTACCAAGGTCGCTTGTGTTGTCAGGTAATTTTTTTTTCCCCTCAACCTCTTCTGTACCCCCCCCCCAACAGCATTTAACCACCTGGGCTCCCAATTTCTGGCTGAGGTTCAGCAGTAGCTCTAGGATCTCTGCTTGTAACAGAGTCAGAAACAAAGTTAACTAAATCACATTTCAACTTTATTATAAAATTATAAACCAAACTTCTGTACCAAAACTAGTAAGTTTAACCCATCATAGTACCAGAGGATTTAATAGTGAATAACATGCCCTTTCAAGTAGAATATTAACTCTTAAAATCTTTAAACAATGTACAGTGTACATAAAGCACATAAATATTTCCATTTACTTTATTAGTTCAGAACATTATATTCCTTTGGATCATTAATCGGTTTCCTCCAGGTTTTGATTTTCCTTTATAAACAACTCACTCATAAGTAGAGAACCCATTTTTACAAGGGGAACAAGAGTTCTCCCTTCACAAAGCACATTTTGGAGTCACAGGGTGGGTGGATCTTCTCATCCCTAAAATTTCAGGCATTGAGCTGCAGCTTGGTTTATCTACTGCAGAAAATAAGCCTACCCTCTACAAGGAAAAGGACATCTATCCATAGGGGAAAAATCTTCCTGCTGAATTCCCCCAGCCCTGAGTTAATTGAAAAATATGACAACATGAATTTTCACAGTGAATTTCCTACAGGAGGCTGTTCAGCACTTTGTGTATTCCTGCAGCTCTTCGAGGTCCCTGTGCCCTCTCCAGAGCAGAGTCACTTCTTACCTGCCCTTCTTTGTGTCATGATGCACTGACTTGTTCAGTTTGTTCTCATGGCGGAACCTGTTAAACCTTAAGTCAGAGATTAAAGAACAGCCTGAGCTGGGACAGAGGTAGAACTCAGAGTGCTGAGTTCACTGAACTGCAGCAGCTGCTGTGTTTGTGGGGTGTTCTGAGACCACCTCAGCAGTGCCTTTCTCCTGCTGCCTCCTGAGCCATGGATTTCTCATTCCCAGGGCACAGAGCCTGCACCCCTTGCAGCCGAGCTGCTGCTCCTGGGACTGTCCCTGTCAGGAACACACAAGGTGAATTTGCTGCTGACATTATTCCCACTGCACAGGAGCTTTGGTGCTGTCCCTGCAGCCGCACTTGAGTGCCTCAGGAGCTGAGGGGACTCACTGCAGAGTCCCCTCTGGGTTTGTGCAACAAGGAGCCATCCCCTCTCCCCACAGCAGACAGGAAAGCTCTGCCCAGGGGCGTCTTGGCTTCACAGCTGCCCTGGAATGAGGGCACAGTCCCACGGTGATGGACACTGAGGGCAGCAGGAGGCTGAAGCTTGGCTGTGGATGCTTGCAGGCCAGAGGGGAAAATACACCAGTTACAATCACCTCCAGCAAGAACTGCCAGGCTTCTCTAGGAAGTCTCTTCCAGCTGAACACAGGGGCCAGGAGAGCTGTCAGAGACCAGGCCACAGACTTTCTCCCCACCCTCGCCAGCAGAAAGGACAAAATTGCTTTTGATGAGCAATGAAAGGTAACAGAACTGTAAAACTAAGCCCTGGGGAGCTGATCTGCAGTAGAGATTGCTCGTGGATCCAAGGGAGACAAAGGCTTTCTGCCATTATTTCCTTCTAAAAAAAGAAAAAGTCACTTGTACTTAAGTATGATTGTGTAGTAGTAGAGTCCTCACTACTCTGCAGCGCTGTGTTTTCCTCACTAAACCCTGGGGAAGACTCAAGCCTTGGCTCTGTAGCTCCCTCAGCAAGTGAGGGCAGTTCAGTTTGAGCCCCACCTCTGGCACGTGCTGTGAAATCAAAGTCAACAAAATCAAACCAGAAACCTCCCTCTGGCACAGAAATGAAAACCCAGCACCCAGGGCAAGGCTGAGCCTTCCCAGCCTCCCTCCCAAGACAGTTTTCAATAATACAAAGACAACCTTGATATAAAATTACACATTTTTCCACAATTGCACTAGGCTGGAATTCAGGAAAGCAGGGGAAGTCTGCCTGTCCTGCAAGCATAACAATTTTACATTAAATTAAAAATAAAAGTAAAATTAACAAGCACAGTGACATTCTAATCTTTGAAAACCAACTTGTGGCTGGGTATAGCCTGAGCAGCAAAACAAAGGACACTTTTTGAGACCCCAGTTCACTTTTATTATTCAGAGGAAAATACACAGCCTCTGGAGCTGATCTTCCTGGTGGAAAGCTGGGCATCCATCTGTCCTTAAATCATCCAAGGATGGAGGTGGTGAATGATTGCTGGCAATGAGCTCCAAGGAGTCCAGGCACTGTGGTATAAAGCACAATGGTGGGACGAGCAGAGTCGGGCTTGGCTTGAGCAGAGCAGTTTTCCCCAGGCTTCCTCCTTCCCTCCGTGGCAGCGGGGTCCATGCTAATCTCCAAGGTAACTATTGGCAGGGATGGTGGCCCTTTCCCTAAGAGCACTGAGGCTTTAAGGCACAGCAGCCCTGAGGCCAGAGCCACCCCTAGGTCCTGAAGACGTGCACGGCCCTGATCACGTACTGGCGGCAGATGGGGCACTCGCTCATGCGCTTCCCGCACTTGGTGCACGTCACCATGTGCCCGCACTCCAGCAGCACACAGTCGATGGGAGCATCCATGCAGATCCTGCACAGGTTGTCCTCGGTGCTGGGGGGCCCAGCAGCACCTGAGGGGACAGGAGAGCACGGCTGGGTCAGACAAAGGGAGCTGTGGTGCGTTGGTGCAATCCCAGTTGGCTCTGTGGAAGGGATTCCCTAAGGGACAAGGAATTCCCCATGTGGCTGCTCCATCAGCCATGGTAAGTTTTAGCTTTCACACAGTAATTCTGTGAGATAGAAACAAATACCACTGAGATTCTCGGTGGTGAGGCAAATGAAGTGACATGGGTCTCTCTTCCCAAGTAACAAGTGACAGCATAAGAGGAAATGGCCTCAGGTTGTGCCAGGGAGGTTTAGATAGAAATTTTTCCTAACATCCATTTTCAAAAGGGTTGTCAAGCTCTGGAACAGGCTGCTCAGGGCAGTGGTGGAATAAACAACCCTAGGAGGGGGTTTAAAAGCCATACAGACATGGCATTTGGGGACATGGTTTAGGGGTGGCCTTGGCAATGCTGGTTGGACTTGATCTTGGAGGGTTTTTCCCAATAAACAACTCCATGATTAAGGATCTCACTCACCAGTTTGATCGTCAGTGTCCAAAACTGCAACAGAAGGAGAGAGAAGAGTTTGGTGAGAATCTGAGAAGCTGGGATAGAAGCATTACCAGGCAGGGGCTGAAAATCCTGAGGGAGTTGCTAAACCAAAACTGCTTTTTGCTGATCCCCACAAGAGGCTCAGGCTGGGGCTGTGATCAGGACAGGTTCAACCGACAAGAAACTTTTCTCTTATACTGAGCTTACACAACAGCTAAAGCTTCCCCGAGAGAAGGGATCCAAAGGGATGTCTCAACTTTCAAGACAGCCTTGGAATGTGTGCAGAGTTTGGCTTCCCAGTGCTGCACCTGCAGCAGCCCCTTGTGCCACACAAGGGGCACAGCTCCTCTGCTGTCACACAATCACCAAATGGTTGAGCACAGACACATACAGAGAGTGAAAGGAAAGGATAAACTGCATCAAAAGCACAAAATACTGAAAGAATATAACCCCAAAGCTGCTGTCTTAAATCTTGGCTCATCCATAGAGGACAAAGCCTGGAGAGATGTGTTTAAGAAAACAATGCTACTTTGGACAGTACTGAGAAGCAAACATGAAATCAGAGTGTTTACGTTTCTCTTGTAAGTAATTTAAAAATATGTGTCTTTTTAAAGAAATCCCTTAGAAAAGCAAACTGGCACCTGGAAAATCAAGCCAGATACATTCCCCATGCACCTGTGTCCTCTCACAGCCACCTGTGCAGCAGGAACACTCTTATGACAGAGTGAAACCCCAGCTACCCACAGCTGGGCAGCCCTGGGAGCCACTGCCCTCAATCTCCCAGCTGCTGTTTGGTGTGGCAGCTTCTTGCCTGGCCAGGGCATTTCCCTGTTGGCTTTGCCAGGTGCCATGAGCCAAGAGATAAGAGCTGACCCCAGCACATCCAGTCATGCACAGCCACTGTGTGGGTGAGGCAGAGGGGGATCTGTCAGGGCCTTGCACAATCCTGAGGTGAAGGATGCAGAGCCCTCGTGCTGCTGCTGCAGGGCTGTCCCTGTCCAGAGCTCCCAGAACTCTCCTCAAACAGCTGCAAGGAGTGGTGAGCAGAGTTCAGCTCCTCTCACTCTGTACAAAACACTCCCTCCTTCCTCCTCGCTTTGCTGCACCAGAAATGTAACGTGAGTTCTATTTCCTTGTACAGCTGTCCTTATAAAGGCAACACCTGGAAAACAGGCACATTTTGCTGGGTTTCTCACCTAGATGTTGAAGGTCCTTCTCTCTGTAGAGGCGAGTGACCCTCTCCAGCAGCTCCCACTTCTCACAGCAGCCTTTGTAGTTGACGAAGTTGCGGGCGAGGATCTCCTTCAGCTGTCGCACAGAGAGTGCGTTGATGTCCCCGATGCTCGTCAGGTCGGACAGGGAGGCCTTCCTGCCCAGCACCAGGTTATCCTCAGAGTCACTAGACTGGGAGGGAGCAAAGAGAGAATCATTCCTGCCCTCAACACCTTGAACTACAATTTCAATCAACTTTCAGTATGTGCATTAGCAGGAGTTCAGGTTTGGATGTACAGATAAGTGGCTACTCTGAAGTCAGAAACAAATCTTGAGACAGAACTAAATGATTTCTGTTATGATGTCCAAGTGACACCAGTTCTTTCTGTACGTGGAAGACAAGATGATGCCACAGAAGGGGTTGATTTGGTTTGGTCAGTCTCAGTTACTGATCATCTCTGGTAGCAAATCCAGTCTAGGAAAGCTGGTACTCATTGGCATCCAATTCCAGGACATACAAACCTGTGTCTCATCCTCTGCTGCTGCTTCTGCTGCTGCTTCTTCTGCTGCACTCTCAGCTGCTGTTCCACAGGCTGGGCTGGGAGGCACATGACCATTGGCCTGGAAGAGGAAATAAGGCTTTCACCAGCTGTGGGTTTCTGTAGGGAAACAACTCCAGGGCAGCACCACTGCAGTCCCTGATCTCTGGAAGGACACGGGCAGGACAAGGCACAAGCCAGGCACACTCACAGAGGTGCAGCAATCACACACAGTAACACTTGCTGAAGCTGAACCTTTAAAGCCCCAGTACAGAATTCCAGGCTGGGTCGGGAGGAGACCAAATTTATACACCAAATTTGTATGTGTATATCTGCAGTCCTTCCCTGATGTCACACTGTGCTGTGGTGTGGTATCAGAGCTCCCAGTGCAAGGCTCTGCAGAACCCTCCTGTGACACAGCTCAGATCTTCACAGTAAGAAGGCAAACACCTCCTCAGGTGTGTTCTGGAGTGGGCAAACAGGAGACACCAAGTGAGGGAGAGCAGCAACAGAGCTGGAGAAGAAAAGCTGGGCAGTTGCTTTGAACACTGGATGAAATGAGCAGTGTAACTTCAGCTGACTCACCCCCAGCAGCCGCTGTTCCCTCTGGTTTCCTACTGACAAAGAGGCTGTAATTTATCCAAGTGGGGACTTGTTAATATTTACAGAGCACAAGAGTAATAATCAGGATCAAAGAGGCTGAACTGCAGCAGGATGTCATGCAAGAGAAGAAGCTGAAATGTATCATGGGGCAGTGAGGGAAGACAGCAGAGCTGGTGAAAACTGGAATGGCAATATCCAGAAAACCAGGGAATGAAAATGCCTTTTAATGATTTGTAAAAAACCTTCTCCCAGGAGAACTCTTCCTTTGAACTAGATATATCTGCTGAGGAAGCAGAAGGTGCACACATTTTCACAGCTCTGACCCTGATTCAGGGAACTGAATACACCCATTAACTCTGTAATAGGACAAGGAGCAGATGTCAAACACTGAGTAAACTTCCCTTAGCTGAGAGCAGAAAGACAAACAAAGCAAGGTCAACAAAAAATAATTAAGCTCAAATGCTCCTGCCAAGGTTCATCAGAACTGCAGGTTCATCATGAACAAAGACCTGGCAACAGACTCAGGTTTGTCTTGTATTGATCTGAGTGCAGGAGACACCAAAAACCTCACCCACCCCCCATCACCTCTGATCAGTTCCAGCTCCAAAACTGTTTTAGACTGCTTGTCTGGCACGGGAGTTAAAGAACAGTATCAACTGTTTAATTAAATCTACAAACACGTGCCAGAAGTTATCAGCAAGTATCAAAGGAAGCAGTCACAGGAGCATCTTGTGGCAATGGAAGTGTGGACCAGAGAAAACACATCCCAGAGCAGTGACGGTGATGTTCTGAAAATGAGTACATGATATATTCAGCACTGCCCACCAAATTCAATTCCATAACAAACAGTACATCAATGTTAGTGACAGCAAGTCACAGCTTTACACAGCAAAACCACATGCAACATCTCAGTAGTTAACCCAAAAATAAAGATTAATGAGTTTGCAAAAGATGGTTCTGGCCAGAGACTGTACCTGTTGGTGTTCCTGAGCTTGTGGACTTGAGGTGGGATCTGCAGACACTGGGGACTCATCTTGTGAGGTAGGAGAGGCCAGGTTGGTTGGGGGGTGACTCACAAAGTCTTGCTGTCCAGGGGCACTGGTATTAAATGTGTTTGTTCTTATCTGATCTTCCTGGATAACTGCAGGCTGCTGGCCAAGGATCAGGAATACCAGGTCCTCCTTTTCACGACAGAACTCTGTGGAAATCTCATGGAGTGCCAAGTAATCCCGCAGATCCTTCACTTTCATCTTGATCAGCTCCTCCCGCTGAAAAGCCGTGGCTCGGAAGCGCTGGCAGAGGTGGCAGAGCAGGGGCCCACCCTCGGGCTGGTTTGAGCAGGACGTGCAGAAGTTCTTCTTACAGTCCAAGCAGATGCGCTGGGAAAGAGAGGGGAAGGAATCAGCCCCAGCCCGTGCCCGGAGGCAGCAGCACACGCGGCCGCAGGCAGCGCCTCCCGCCCAGCCACAGCCGAAGGAAGCAGCAGCTGCTCTTAAAGCACAACCAAAACCTTCCAGTTCATGAAAATGTGCCCAGTATTATCCATGTTCCTCGAGGAGGAAAAGGATTGATCCCTGAGCAATCACCAGGTTTCTCACACTTCCTAGAGAAGCCCCATTCCCGCTCCATTTCCCCAGAATGAAACGTGATATCCTTACAAGATTCCCTCACATGACAGGAATTTTCTGCACCTGCTCATGCAGTTTAAGCCAGAGGAAATCAGGAGATTGAGGCACTAGACTTGCAAGTGAATTCCAACTCGTTGTGCCCATTGTTCTGTGCATGAAGAAGCTCCAGCATTGGAGGGAACTACTTAAAAACATTTCTCTTTCATAAACACCTGCTATGAATGACCTTCCTCCCCCCTTTTTTTTCCCCTCCAATTTGCTGCAATCACGGAATGAATCTTTGTTTCACCATAAGAGGGACAGGGAACAGCAAGGTCTGACAGACATCAAAGAAACTGACATTTATTTATACAAAAATACCTTATTTTAAAAAACAATACACACACTTTGTACTAGTTAGTGCTAGATAGAAAGTGTTGGAAGTTTTGGAAATATTATGCCCCAGGCAGTGAAAAACTTTACAGATTAAATTCTTTTGTTACATGTTTATATTTGACACTGTTCTGAACTTGTCACTCAGGGCTTGATTTTCAGAAGTTCCAAGCATTCACAGTCCGTGTTTTCTGCAGAAACTTGACTGCTCAACCCTTTGGAAAGGCAAATTCTACATTTTCCAATAGGAATAGCAGCAGAACAGCCACATTATGTGCCTGTTAAATAGTCCTGAGAGAAGAAAGAAGTGGTTTCAGTGCTGGTTAAAAATGCTAATTCACAGCCTCAGAGAAGCCAAGCACCTCTCTGAAATCCTGGCATCCTGATCCTTCAGAGCTGTGTGAAGAAAAACACACAGGTGGAGTTGGAGAAGTAATAAATACAAACTCAAAGACAAAAAATTGTTTCATGAACTGCTTCTAGTGATTGAAGAATATCTCCAACTTCCCAGCTGACAGAAAGCAGATGTTGTTCACGTTTTACAGGGTGTAAATACAACACTTGCTTACAAAAGCTCTTTTTGATCCCTCTGTCAGCCTGGAACCCCCCCTGCTCCCCAGTGAACATTTCCAGGCCTCTCACTTAGAGCCTGTGCTACACTCACAGTGACAGCTACTGGAAAGAATCCCAGTTTCCTGCTCGAGCATTTTAAGACATGAATATTTCTACCACAGGGAGAAATTCTTGGTACCTCATCTCAAAATTGCTGTCTGGGGGCCTGCCAAGGAAAAGTGACTTTCACCAATCACAAAGCAAGGCAGGAAGGGCAATTTCCACAGTTTTGAGATGTTTTCCTTAACTTCATCACTATAAAAACCATTAATATGTAATTGGCTTTTTGTGACCCTGTGATTGCAGGAGCAATCCTGTTCCTCGGGAAATTTTCAGGGCAGAGACAGGAACTGGTGCTTGTGCATGCCTAGAGCAGGGGAACAAAACAAATCCACAAAGGCAGAGAAGTGGAAAACAACCCTGTTGGTAACACTTGCCCTCTGAATCCCCCCTCTCTGACATGGGAGCAATCAGAAGAATTGAGATAAAAAACCCCAACAACACAAAAACTGCACAAAACAACCCAAAACCCTGAAGCCTCCCCATGCTCTGCAGGTTGCCAAGCTGGCTCCAAAGGAAGCCCCTGTACTGCCAAGGACCTTCCACCAGCCAGAAAACCCCTACTTGAGCACTCCCATCTTGAGGTATCACAAAGCAGACAACAGCACAAGGGCTGTTCTACCAAACACGTTCTTGCAATTAGCAGTAACCCTGCCTCAGTTATCAAAGGACACATTTGGGAAGTGAAAATAAACCCAGGCATGTCTCTGACTTAGCAGCTCGGCACTAGGATTTATCTTCAGAAAAAAAACACCTCCCCAGCCTGTATCTGAGCACCAAGTGTTTAAACATGGACATTTTGGCTACATCTCAGCATCAAGCAGATTTTACATCTTCACTGAACTCTGACTGAAAGGGCAGTGATTCAAGGCACTGGGTTCTTCAGAAGGATTAGTTTCAAATGTTGTTGTACATTAAAACTTGCTCCTAAAAGGTCAGGCCACGTCTGACTGCTGCTCACTGACAGCACAGTCAGGATGGTCAGACAGCCCTGAAAAGCTTTACATGGGGGTTTTTGGTTTTTTTGTTGGGTTTTGGGTTTTTTTCAGCAATCTAGGTTATCCTTATGGTCACCAGTGCAGAAGGAATTAATTTTTATCCACTGTATTTCAGAATAAACATTAACTGGACTCTGGAGTTCAAAGGTGCTGGCTCTCCCAGGGGAGAATGCAGTTTTGCATGCTCTCCTTGCAGCACAGTGAGATTTCATACACTTCTCCCTCCATAGCAACAGCACTGAGGAATTACCATGGCTCACAAACACACCAGTGTGTTCTTAGTGATGTTTTCAGCTCCCTCAGAGACCTGACAGATGAGCTCTGGCAGCCCCTCCTGCAGCTGTTCCAGCATTCCCACCTGCAGCACCAGGCTCCAGTCACTGCCAGAGATCTCTGCTCAGGAGCTGGGGCAGCAGCAAGGTGGGAGGAGGTTTGGGAGCAGCCTTTGGAATAAAGAATTCAGTTTCACTGACAGCCTGGAGCAGGAGCAGCTGGACATGAGCACAGGTACAGCCAGCAGCTCCCACAGGAACAGGGGGAAGCTGCTGAGGGCAGGAATGTTTTCAACAGCTTTAGCAGATCCTCTACAGTTTGTGCAGCAGAGCTTTCCCTCCCAGTCAGAGGTCACCTGGAGGCAGTGGTGGCTCTGTACAAGACACTGCTCTAAGAGCACCTGATATAGAACAGGTATTCAGGAGATACTGGGGAAATCAGGGCTGTGGTTCTGCTGTTGAGCTCACAACTGCCTGAAATGGTTTCATTTCAGAATCATCTCCATCCACTATTTGCAATCATGCCCAACAGCAAGTGCTGGATCCACGGTAACTCTCTCCACAAGTGTTTGTGAGGACATGTGGCTTAATGAGGACAATGTCAAAGACAACATTACAGAGTCACGGGCAGGGATGGCCCAGTGCAGCTGACCCAGCACCAGGAGAAGTCTAAACACACTCACACACCCCAAAATGTATCACCAGAGTTTGACTCCAAAGCAACTGCACTTCTCAGTGCAAAAATGAACCAACATCCCTGTTGTCCTAGGAGTAAAAAGCAGCAGCTCTGCCAAGCTCACCACTCCTCAAATGTGTGTCCTCATGCATGAATATAAAAGTGCAAGGAAAACCAATTTATGAACTTTCCCATATAATCTAAAAGGGCTGTAGTCAGAATTCACCATTATTTTTAAATTCTCACATATTAAGCTTAGTAACTATAGATCAGACACTTCTTAAGCCACAGAGGTGGACACAGAACAATTTTTCTCATTGGAACATTTTCAAGCAGCATTAAAGGACCCACCATGTCCAAATAATGCCACAGACAGGGTTTGCTCTCAAATTAAAAGTCTTGTGGTAGCAATTATTTTGGCATTTATATACCCACAAATCAAGTTTACAAGTAAGATAAAATAGATTTGGGTTTGGTCTGGGGCTATTTTTGCTCAGCAGTTCTACACACACCCTCAAAAAACTTTGCTGGCTTTTAGTTTGAGCAACGATAGTTTGGAAAATAGGCAGGCAGATCTTCTTTTACTGACAGCACAAACATTATTAAACTTCTTGCTACAATATTTATTTTAAAGGACATTCATTTTTAAAAATAACAAATTTAATAACTCATGTTCAAGTTAATGCTCCTTTAAGTGATTATCAGCAGTTTGGCTTCCTCGTTGAGGAAGCCTGCTGAAGGATTTCCAGCCATTTAATGATGCCTGTTAATTGTGACAGAATGACTGAAGACCCAGAACCAAGGTGAGCTGTGGATCAGATCCGAGGATACGTGTGTATAACGTGTGTCTGGAATTAAACGGAGGCAGCTGCCCCTGGCAGGGCAGGCCCTGGACTCACCTTGCTGGAGGAGCTGTCGAAGTGCACCCCACAGGCCTTGCAGCTCTGTTCAGAAGCAGTGGGAGAGGGGAAGGAGCTGTAGCCGGGGTTGGAGTAGGCCTGGGCTCGGGCTGGCGCCGGCGGCTGCGCCTCCTCAGGGGAGCCATCCACGCAGAACCAGTTACAGCAGCTCGCCCACATAGTACCTGCCAGGGACACCACGGGTCACACACAGCCAGGGACACCACGGGCTGCCAGCTGGGCTGACAACAGAGCAGGAAATGCAGGCCAGCTGCCCACCCATCATTCATCTTTAACAGCACCATTGTCAGTTTGAGCCTTCCTCTGACAAGTGCACACAAACCCCACACACCCGGTCCAGCACGATGCAGCTCTGGTGAGAAGGGACAAATAATGATCAAGAGAACTTTATTACTAAAACTTCTTAGAGTTAAGAGACTACAGTGACGATAAGATAAAATTTATGTTCTGCTTGGCTATATCAGATTCTGAGGTTGCTGTAACAGGCTGTATCTATTTCACATAAGCTGTAACACTTATCAGAATGTAATAATGCATCAGGAAAAGAACACAAAAGCTCAAATTATATGACACAGAACAGTTAAATAAAATCAGCAGCAGGATCATAGATGGCTATTACTCAGCGTTATGCTAAATCCCTCTACAGATTTACAACTACAAATCCAAAAAGAGAAAATAAAAGCAACGATAGTGGAGCCACTGATTTCACACACTGCAGTTCTCAGCTGAATTTACAGCATTACAAGGCTGAATCATCACACAGCAAGTCAATGTCAGTAATGTAAGAAAAATCAAATACTGGCTTTGGTAACTTGCTTGGGAAAACAACTGCAGCTGAGACACCAAATCACTAGTTTATTTTTTCAAGTCAAATTTTATATGTATACACACATATACACACACACACTTACCAAAATCCTAACACAGTCCAGTGCAAAATGCTCAGTTCCAAAGTCTTCTCAGACCACCTCTGCAGCAATATTCCAGAAATACACTGCCATAAACTTGCTTTTGGGAGTTTACAAAGAAAACTGAATTCATCTGGGCATTCCGTTTCTGGAGCACACACCATGTGTCATCACTTACTGGTAAACTGAATACAAATTGCCTCCTCTGCATTTCTGCTCTCACATGGGAGCTCCTGAACGGTTTCTTTTACGTCTTAAAAATCAGCTCCCTCACTGATAGTGTTCAGCAACTGCTTGATTTTATAAACTTCTGGAAATAAAACATCTCTCAGCTGCACAGCCAAATTTTTACTCAGTAAGTATTGCCACTGTGAAACTCCAGATTCCCAAGGGAAAGGGGCTGGTATGAATCCTAAAGGTTACTGGGTATAATACGTTCTTTTTATTAAGCTGTGCTAAATCTTTGGGACTGATGTACTTGAATCAAGAAGCTTTTGCACTCTGGTGCTGTTCCAGTTTCTGTTCCTTTAGTGGCATCTTTAATCCTTTCAAAACCTGGCTGAATTTGGCTGGTCAGAGTCCCCCCTGTCCTGGACTGATGCCTTTCAAAGCCCACAGTGTGAGCCCAGCCAGGAGCCCTCCCTGCAGGCTCAGCACATTGCAGAGTTTAAGTGCAAACCTACACATTCACCACATGGATTTGTGGTGTAGCTGATGTGCACATTGCTGCCGTGGAAATGACACTTGGGCTGGCAACCAGATCCCAATAAATAGTATGGATTGCACTTAGGCTGGCAAGGAGATCCCAGTAAATCCATGGAGGGAAGCATTGCAGGAACAGAAATAATCTATCATGCATTTTTATTAGCGTTGCCCTGCAAACACACACTTTAGATGGCACAGATAAAAGAAACAATTACCCTTTTTCTCTCTGCACATTCATTTCCAAGCTCTCTGTCCCATTCAGAAGTTAACAGAGTCTTTCTATTGCAAAACCACAGAATTTCTACTTGAAATTACGCTCTTTGGAGGTTTAATTTGTTCCCAAGAATCACAAATCTAAACAACATGAAAGCTGCACAGTCCAACAAGCACTCACAGCCTCCACAGCAGCGGAAAACTGTGTCCAGAGTTCAGCTCCCTTCCTGTTTCAAGGACCCTTGCAAGCTGAAGGCCACCCACGATAACAGAATACACAAATGCTACTGCCTGCCCCCAAAAACTTTGTTTTCCTAAAAAAAGACAGTCTACTAATTCACTCTGGAACATTGCAACATGTCAAACACTGGGAAGAAAAACACAAGGCAGTGCACAAATCGGGATAAAATAAGACAGAGCTCAGCATTCAGCTGGGGTTGTAGCCCTGTGCTTGCCAGGAATTAAAAAGCCAACAAAAGGCTCAGATGTTGCTTTAGAAGAACCTTAATCCTGCTCAACTACAAAAGCATGGAAGGGACATGCCCATAAACAAACAACAACCAGGACTGCCCCTCTGATCCATAATACTTTTCCAAAGGTATCTCTCCTCTTGAACAGAAAGGAGCACACATCTATAACACGTTCTCTGTAGCTGCCTACAGCTGCACTAAGACAGCAGCAAGAAATAACAGGTAAGATTCAGGAGCTGCTTCAAGAGGGATTTTCCATGGTTCTGGACAGGATAATCTCTAGACCCAAGGAAAAAAGTCCACTGGGAGAGGACTCAAAGTTACAAGCAGAATGCCACAGTGGAATTTCAGGCTGACAATTCCTCGATAACTCTACAATGTTTGCTACAGCCAAATTATTCCCTTATTATTCTGTTACCCATCTGGAGGTATATGGTCAGCACCATCCAGGAATTGCTCATATCTCCAACGGATGGATGGATGGATGTTACAGATGAGGCAGAGTCTGAGGGTCAGAACCAGACAGCCCAGTCCTGTGCAAACCCCGTCAATCCTCTGCAAAGGAGCTGCTGTTCTGCACCCAAGTTGCTCCACAGCTACACCAAAGTCACAAATTAATGCCCAGACAAAAAAAACACTCAGTGGAAAGAGCTACTTCTGTGCTGTGCTCCAGGGCTGGGAAAATACTTACAGTACCTTGACTAATAACAGTGTAACAGCTTGGAAAACTTAATGACAGTGTGGATTTCAGGAATTCTCAAGGAACATCTTGAATAAATGATGCAGACTTACTGGCATGGCTGACATTACAGGCACTCCTGACAGCAGCATTATGCTTGGACAAGGTTCCTGTGCTGGCTAATGGAGCCACACAGCTGGGCTGGGTTTGGCAAACTGGAAGCTCCATGGCAGGCACCCAACAGCGACTGCTGGCAGCCAAAAACCACCTGCCCTAAATCCTAAGTGCCTGTTGTGCTTGGAGCATCTGCCAGGGCAAAGGGAGAGGGAGTTTCATCAAGGGTGGAGACCAAAGATCAAACAGTCTATCCCGGATCTGCAAACACATCCACCCACATGGCAGTCAGCACCTTGGGAAGGGGGTGTTTCATCTTCTTTCTTCAGTTGCTTTAAGGAAAGTCAGAAGAAATCCAATAAATGGCAGGGAGTTGCTTGCCCTGGACAAAGTGGTGCCAGCGCTCCACCATGCTCTGCTGGACTGCTTCTATTGGTTTATTTATTTTTCCAGTATGAAGCTGTGCATGCCATGACTCTATTCAGTGGATTTAAACAGAAGAGTGAAATTCATTTCATCACCTGTTCATTAACACAACACCACAAGTTCTGTATTAATTTAATTCTGAAGGAAATACCAGTGATGTCTAAGTTTTCCTCCCATGCACACTTGAAGACAGGATTCATAATGCAGGCCTGGATTCTTATACTTTCCATCTTCATTAAACAAAGTGTTTGAACTCAGATTCTCACTCTATGTGCAGTATCACTGCCATAACTTTGCTAGCTGGACTACCAGGGATCACAGCCTCCAGGATTTATTACACATACTGTTTGGATTTCATCAAAGAGTAGGCTGTGGCTGCAGAGGGAAACTGTGGTTTATATTTGAATATAGAACCTGCCTTTATTTTCCTAGGAGTACAAACAACAAGGGACTCAAGCAAGCAGAGGAACATCTCGGAATCAATGAGCTTCCAGCTCTGTATAATAAAGTTCTCGAGGACTGGGTCTGACTCCTTTTTGTGACTGCTCAGGAATTCAGCAGCTGGAATGCAGCAGCACCAAGGAGACACTTGAATCAAGGGATCAAAAGGAACTGAGCTCCCAGAAGCAGCTGCTTTTACTCCCACACAAGGAAAAACCACAGCAACAAGTACTTCTGCTCCTGAGTGGCCTTGAACCGCTGGAACAGCAGGGCTGATGACCCTTGGGGCTACTGCAGATGGAGCTGGGTGCCAAAAGGGGAACAAGAGAACAGCTTTGACAGGGCTGGATTCCCTGCAGTGCTGTTTGCTCATCAGCCCCAAGCGCTGCCCTCACACCTCCTCCCTCAGAGAGCTCTGCTCACCACAATGAGTTGGTTTTCCATCAGCTCCCTGAACCAGCCAGCTCCTCTCTGCCCCTCATCCATCAAGAGACACTCTCATTGCTACTTCAGAACCTTCTCACTGCCTTCAGAACCTGCTGTGATCAGCTGCAGATGCTCTGCAACAATACAGGTCCAGCCTGGCATCCCGTGTGTCCTCCACAACACTGGTAAGACACAACTCCCAACACAACACACCAATCCTGGGATAATACTGCTCACAAAATCATTAGTCCCTGCCACTTCTAGTAGCTTCAAGATCAAGGAAATCGTTCAGGAGCCCAGAAAAAGGCAGTGTGGCTTTTAAATACTCATGTATTGATAGCTCACTTTTAAAATTACCGTTTTTGTTATTAATCCATGCTGTAACCCCTGCAAAATGAATCGTATCTCACTTTGATGAATGCTATTTGAAATGGCTGAAGTACTTAATGAGTTAAGCACCTTGGTGCCCCATTAACAGTGTTGCACAATTGCTCATTGTTACAATTTACTACTTTTTTTTTTATTTCAACAAACCTGCACTGATAAGAACTGCCTTGCTAAAATTAGTTCACTAATGACCTACTAGTTACAAACTGAATTCTCAGTTAGGTCAAAAAATAGTATTACTTGATAACAGAGCTATAGAAGAATCTGTTCAAATGCCACGTATGCACAAAGTATTACTTTTATCAGCCTTTGTCCCAAGCACAGACCTGAATTATGATAAATGGGAGCAGCCATATGTTGGGACAGCTGGAAAAGTCAGCAAATGAGCCACTTGCAGAAGGGACAAGGGAAGGACGCAGGCTGCCAGTCTGAGCATGACAGGCATGGTGTCTCAACCAGTACAGGGCAGGAGAAAAGGAAGAGATGGGACACAAACCTGTCACAGGGAATGTACATCTAATTTGCTGTATAAAGTAAGTTGACTGAGACGGTCAGATTTTTATGCATGGATAGGAAAAATATGTTTATGAGTAAAGGTACTAAATTCACCTGTACCCAAGGTGACAGCATGCACACCTTGAAAAAATTAGTAAGTAAATACCAGCACTGGATCACAGCTACAAACAGGAGTGTTCAGGTGGGAGAGACAAGAAATTGTGTTATGGAGGGAAGAGACATTTTTCCATTTTGTTCTGTGCCTTCCAAAAGCCTTGAGACATTTCCCATCTCTAATCACCTAAACACGCAACAGCAATAATCCTTACAAAGACAAATATATAATTGCTCACCAGTCTGATCAGCAACTTCGATGTCAGTTCAAAACTCTTCAGGTGAGACCCTGGTCAGCCACAAAGGCAGAGTGCTCCAGTCAGTCCACACCGGGTAGTCAGAACAGAGCGTCCAGGATTTCTGTGTCCCCTCGGGCAGGATCCTGTGCATCCAGGAGTGCCTGTGTGGCCAGGCACATCAGGAGATGCCCTTGAACAGCACCCACATCCTCACGTCCAGCGGCTGGCCAGAGCGGGCTGGCACTGGCACCCCATTCTGAACGCTGGCTACACCTTCCCCGTGGGAAGCGTGCAGTCCCGGGCTGGAAGCGCAGCCTGTGCCCTCCAGCAATAATCCATCTTCAGCCCCTCTTCAACACAGCTGCACCTGTGCTTCTCCACCTCGGAGATGCCTCCAAAGCCTCTGTGTGTGGGCTGAGGAACCTCGGCAGGCTGAGCAGATCCCAACAACGCAGCCAGGAGCAGATCGCGGAGCGTGGCACACAGCTGGATTCGGCAGCGCCGCTGCTCCGAGCGTGCGAGCCCAAAGGAAGGGAATCTGGCCACGCACCAGCATTTTAATGAAGGAAGTGACATCCATTTAGCACAGAGCAGAGTAAACAGGGCAGCCCACTGGGGCAGGGTGCGAGGCAAAGCAGGAAAAAGCTGGAACGGGGCCACAGGCGCTCAGCACAGCCACACGCAGCTCTGCTGAAACGCCAGCGCCTTCAATCGCTGCTGAGCCCTGAGAAGCACCAAAGTGACTTCCCACTCGCGCGGTACAGAGGAAACCACCGTGCCAAAGCCCCTCTTATGCTCCTATAACCTGGTTTACATTGAGTAAACCATTTGCCAGGTAAGCCCTTGGACAATTGGCTTAGCTGAGAGGAAAATTACGAGTTCTTACATGCACGACAAAAATCCCGCAGGTATTCCAAGAGCATTTTGCAGCGGTACCAGTGCTTATCAGCACGCCCTGGGTAATCTGCAGGCTTACTGCCAGCAACACTCGATGCTCTTCGGGAGGTTTACAGACAGACCTCCACCTGAAATCCCACCAGCACTGTTAAAAGCACAAAGGATCTCAGCTTCAAGCACCTCTTTGAAACTAGAGAGCTGCAATTCCCATTTGAAAACTGAGAAAATGGTTTTAGAAAGCTGCTGTGGGATTTACAGAGCGTTGCCCAGAAAGCCAATTCCAAAACAGACACCTTCTCACTTGACTCCCAGCTTTGCACCTGGAATTGCAAACTCAACACTTGCCCACTTTCCCTCTCCTCTGTAGCACAAATAACACCAGATTTCCTCCATTTTAACATTAGAAGCTTGGAAATCCTGTTTTGTAAGGAACTGGATACCTGGAGTGAATATTATTTTAATATAAACTGTTTATTTTGACCAAAAGTTGCGTTTTATATATTGAAAAATATTTAGATAAAAAGCTCTTCTTGCTATTAACTGTAATTAGGTCTCGAGGTATCTGCCAAGATGGAAAGTCACTGCCTTTTTCCTTTCAGTCAGTGACATTCTTCCAGCAAGTTAACACAACACAAAACAAAAAGCAATTAATGAAATAATGTGGTTTTACAAAATTATTTTTCTTACCCAGTCTATCTCAATTCCTTAGTCCCATACCTGTTCCTAAAGGATGTGCTGTGACCTCAGACTCATCTCCCTTCCACTCTCCTGTTATGCTGAAAAACAATTCAAAAAGCTGCTGTGCTCTTTCACGCTGGTTTGATATTCATCAGCAAGACTGAATTAAATCAGGTGTAATATATAGCATGAACCAAGTCAGGAGGAAAAGAAAGGAGACTCTGGAGAAACGAGATTCCAGGGTACTGTTTTGTTACCATTCCCAGCATCCTGCATGGGTGGATGTGCCTCTATCCTTAGTCTCACACCCAAAAGTGTCACTGAAAGTGGAAGCTCTCCATCAAAACTTTAGCAAGGAGCAGGCCAGGAATCCTAGACTATCCCCTCCCAACTCAACCAGTCCTTTTCATTATGGAGAAAAGAACCCATGCTGGCTTTTTTTTCTCTCTTCATTCCTATCCTCACAGGTTTTCTTGGATTCAGCTGCATGGGTTACTGCTAAAACTGTAATTGCAATAGATAGCAATAAATTGTCAACGAAAACCTGGACATTTCAATAACTGTGCAGCTTCCCTAACCAGCTCTGCTCCAGGAAGGGTCCATTCTGTCAGGATTTCACCTCAAAACCCACCTAGACCACTCCACGACAGCCACGTGGCAACAGCTGGGGGAGGTTTCCTGGATCTGTGCCCACCTGGAAGCCAGAAAGAGGCTCCAAAGGCACAGCAGGAGCTTTTCAGGGAGCCCTCCTCCTCCTCCTCCTCTCCACACTACAAACACCTCCCTCTCTCAGCAAATTTTACAATGCCCAGAATAGAACCTTGCTGAAAATAAGTTTCTGCAAAACACTGCTATGGACTCAGTGACTTCAGTGTTTGGGTATTGCAAACAAACAGGAGCAGATCCACAGTCTAACCAGGGAACAACTTGGAATCTCCTCTGCTGGAAGGTGATTTCACCATGGCAGAAGGTAAGCACTATCAGATGGTTTAATCATACCCTTCTCCTGAATGGGGGAATTCAGGGAGCTAGAGAAAAAAGGGGAGGAGAAAGGATAAAAATTTGCATTTTCATCACATATCAAGTTCCCTACTTCAGGTAAAAAGAGATCAAGCTATTTCCATGGAAATCCTTGGCCCCACTATGGTGACAACTAAACACCTTGTTTCATTCTGACAACTGGATAAATTACATATTCACCAACAGTTCAGCCTTGGAATGAAGCACAAGCAGATGGGGGCACTTGAAGGGAGAAGAGAGAGGTGCATTATCCCAGATACAGCTCCTCAAACTGGGGGCTGGACAGGACCAGTCAGAATTCCATTAAGTTCCCCTGAAACTGGGATTGCAGTTGGCCCTAAAGCTCCACAGACTCTGAGCTATCACTCTGTCTCAGGCACCTGGAATTGAGTGTCTTTGCTGATAAATTACAACACCGGTTGGAAATCCTGGAAGTTACTTGTCATGCCAAGCTATTGGTTTATTTTTAACCAGTAAACTTCTAAATTTCACCCCTTCAAAATCAAAATACAGTCTCAAAATTCCTCTCATGCCAAACCTACTCTTCTCCCCCCTTATTCCAGGTGCAGCTGGTAGAAAATCAACCTAAACCCCATGGAATTTATACAAGTAGAAAAGTGTACGTGCAGTAGGACTGGATGCACCACAGCTCTGTGCAGACTGGCAGGCAACCTCTAACCTATTTAACTGGAGCCTGAAAAAAGATAATTTTTATTTGTCTGGACTGAAACAGATCTGGATGAATATAACTGAGGCACATCACAGCAAGTACAAACACTGCAGACTCATTTCATAGCTATGCCTATTCCAAATTAATCTGAATTCAAATCCAAACTAGGTGCTGAAATAGAATAAAATGCAGCTGCACATCTTCTCCTTCGGCACACACGTACAAAGACCAGCACAGACGTCACATCCGACATGGTGTGGGAAGCTCTGCCCTCCCAGGCTGCAGAAATACTTAGGAATTAGTCAGCAGTTAAAAAAGGGTCCAGGATGTTGAATACAAACCTGAGGACTGGTTTTGTTCCTGAGATAACAAAAGATAGCACGATAAAAAAGTGAGTTTATTTTTGTTTTAGTCACCTTATCTGTGGACAAGGGAAAATACCCCACTCTCATCTGAAGGAAGTTAACACAGGTGGAACTTCGAGAGGGACTTTGAAGTTGTACTTCTAAAGCATTTCCATAAATATTATTTTTGTGCCAATCTCCATTTAGCACGGAAGCATTTGAAATTCAGAATTGTTTACATGCAGCCCTGGAGAAGGGCTCAAAAACTGAGGGAAAGTTCAAGCTTTACCACCCAGTGTGTGCCAGCAGGACAAGCATGAACTCTCCACAGCATTCATGGGACAGATGTGGAAAAGTCCATTTCCAACCACCTGCAGTGTTTGTTTCTAGTGCTGGAAGGTTCTACATTGGTTCCTTCAGCATTCTACACTGTTCAGCTGCTGTGCCTCTCTCCCTCCAGCCTCAATCTCTGCAGAAAATTAAGGACTGAGGAATCCAAAACAAAGCAGCCTGCAATCTGGGCTTTATTCAAACAGAAACGTGAACAAACCCAACAGCCATCTGGTCCCATGGTTTTACTTGCTGAGTTGAGGGGGCACGTCCCGAGGAGATTCTGCAAGAGCTCACAAACCACTCAAGTGAACATTTGTCTCTGGGAGCTAAAGCCATGAACCAAAACCAGGTAATTCTCCTGTATGGCCACATCTCTATACATATATTATGGGATTCATGGGATCAAACAGAAAGTGCTGAACATGGAATCCCAGTGGGATCCAACCTGCAGAGAAAGTATTTTTACCAAAGACTGAGAGGACAGGAGGGAAGGAAAGCTTCAGCCAGGGACCTGCATCTCCTGGACTCCCCACCTTTGTCACAGAGGGGAGATTTCCCATATATGGCCCAAGCCAACAGGGTCACATTTCAGTGCAGGCTTTTGGCAAGCCCAGACATTCAGACATCATGAGTCAGTGCTCCACAAATCACTGCGGTTTAGAAACCAATAAATCTACTTCATTTTGGTTGGGTTTTTTAAATTCACCTTCTTTTGAGGTTCTTTCCTCAACCTTTGCAGTACACAGGCATCATCACATTTTGATTTTGCTTCTCTGTAATTGGCAGGAGCATTTCTTTCCATTCTGGGGGCTTTTTGCTTTGTAAAATGACAGACAAGATTTTCGTATTAGACTAAATCCTGGTGTTGGGGCATGAAGAATAAAACCAGACCAACTATCATGGAGGTTGGGAAGAGATACTAAGATGTCTTGTACTTTCACACAGCCCTCTAACAACAAAGAATACTTATTTTTTAAATAAAACCTCAAAACATCTCCACTTCTGCCCTCGGATCCCAAACAATTTATCTGGCATTTCAGCACAAGCAGACACGACTGCTGCCAGTAAGAAGCTCCCTATGACACAATCTTTTCCACCACTGACCTGATAACATCAACCTGACGTCTCTTCTCTTTTGAACTCTACTTTTCTCAGTTCAATAGTTCAGCAGAAACTGACCCATTTTTGATTACACAAACAAAATCAGATACCAGACACTCCTATTGAAAAAAAAAAATTAAAATCTGAATTTCAAGAAATATCATTGGGTAAGCATTTTCAGATTAGAAGTGGGATAAATAATGTGGGACAATTCGGGGTGAGGATTTTCAGTTTCCAGCTCTGTGAGACTGGGCCACTTCAGTTCTCTGTGCTTGAGTTTTCCATGAGCAAAATACAGATAATGCCCCATCAGGGAATGGAATCAATATTTCATTTCTTTAAAGCAGTACTGTATTCATAATGAAATTAAATACTTTCAGAGAACTACAGAGCTCATAGAAGTGAGGCACTTAAGGGAAGACATGCTGAGAGTGAACAACCTGCTTGCAATTCTGCACAGCATCCTAACCATTTTACAACACATAATATAAAAAAAACCCCAGGACAAAATAAGATGATTTTGAGGCCAAATTCATGTTTAACACAAGTGCAAAAGACAATGCAAGTCCTGTTCATTTTTTGTGGCTTTTTTTGTTTGTTTGAACTCTTTCCCAGTTCACAATGAAAATTATGGTCAACATGCAGAATAAAATATTGCTCAAAAAGCTTGTTTTTACTTGAAGAGGCATTTCAACTTAAAATAATAAGTTTTCCTGACAAATGTGGCCTTGTAAAAAAAAAAAAAAAAAACACTACAAAACAAACCAAATAAACAAAAAGACAAATATTCTTGGGACAAAATAAGGTGTGAAGGAGGCAGCATGCTACAAACTGCTGGTTAGGAAAACACCAAGGATTTTAAGATTTCAAATCTTTGGTACAGGTTGTAAAAAACCCCTTTACCTTAGAAGTTTAGAAGGTTTGGTCAATTTATCCTGTTTCCTCCATAATCAAGGATTAAGGCTGATCAGTCAAGCACACAGTAGACAGTAACAGTTTATACCCTTTTCTTCACATTTTCTTTTATTTGGGAAATTTTTAGGAAATCCTACCATGTATTAGATTTAATGTCATCTCTTATTCCTGCCAGAGCAATGAAAGCTTGAGCTCATGTTATAAAAAGCCACATCCAGAAGTAAAAAAAAGCAAGCTCAGGCCTCCAGAACAATGTCTAACCCAGTGAGTTTGGCTTTGGGCAGGGCAGCACTGAGGGAGACAGGCCTCATTCCAAGAACGATCATCTTACTTCCCTCAGACAAAGTAAATCCTTTCATGACCCAGGCTGGGCTCTGGCCTACATTCTGTTGGATGAAAAGGCTTCATTATATGCAGTTGAACACATTGTTTGAAAACCTGATATAAACGGTCTTTACCACAGCAAGAGCTGAACAAACTGAAATCATGCAATGGTAAGGGTTCCAAGGGACCAAAATGGCAAAACTGCATTAAATGCGTTGTGTGTTCTCTCTGAAACACACACAGTTTAAACCCTGAAATAGGTTTTCATCCATGGCAGAGTTCAGAGATGGTATCAGGGTGATCAGATAAGGTTATTTGCAAATTTAAGGTGCCTCTGAAGGCAGATAAAAAGAAATGCTGCAAGTGCTTTGTTCCCAAGTGTGTTATTTTGCCATACACAAGCAGTCATTTACAGGTGCTTTGAATTCCAGCTGCACGCTCCCTGCACACCTTGTAGACATTCCAAGTCGCTCCTGAAGCCCAGCAGCGAGCTGAACAATATACTTCAATTCTTTCCAGGAATTCCTTCACTCAGAATGACATTCCTGACTTAGGTATTTCCATTGCAAAAATCTGTCTGTGATTTGTACTCAGGTCAGAGGAGCAAGTAACAAATAGTATAAACAACAGCAGGAATAGAAAAGTAGTTTGCCAAAAAGGACACTGATAGTTTGGGCTTCATTAAATTAATGCTTCAACTCCCTCTTGTTTCTCTTCTGCATAAGAGACAAAATCTTGCTCCTCCTACCCCAGAGCCTTTGCACAAGAAGATGCACAGTGACAGACGAGGTTTGACTGAGCTGACAATGATCTCTGTGATCCCCTGCAACAACTGATCAGCCTTTCCATCTGAGAAACATAAGGGACGGATTATGCAATATCAGCCTCTGTCTGACTGGCAGAAACCTGGGCCCTGAGCTCTAAGAGCATGAAACAGCCCCTACATAAAAGCCAGCTTCAATTTCTACTTTTTGGATGATACAGTCAAAAGGGATTTGGAAATCTACACTCTACTTGGAATCTGAAAAATAAACTGTTTCCAAACTCTCCTGCAATGCTTGTGCAACAGCCTCAGGGCAGGCAGGGATCTGGCCAGCTGTGCCATCAGCCACAGAAGCTGCATTTTAGAACTCGCCCTTCTCTGGAACAATTGGAACTTTCTCCAAGCTGAAGTCTGCACACAGAGCTCAGTGTTTCCCTGCTAGCACACAACAGCTCCATTATTGTTTAACTACCAAAAACCAGCTCCAACAATCTATCAAGCTTGACATTCTATCCCTCTCTGCTGCTAGTCCAGACTGCTGGGCATATATATAGGAAGAGGTTCATGGATTCAGTAAGAAAAGTTATTTTGTTAATTTAAACAGCAATTTCCCTTCTTTTAACCATTAATTTGCCATTTTAAAAACAGTTCAGGAACCCAGAGGCCTGTTTGTCCTCCAGATGATCAAATTCAAGTGTCTATAAAGAAATCTATTCCAGCAGATGAATAAAGCTCCTTTTTAAGATACACATAAACTCAAAGGCAATCCCACAGAGAAGGAATTACTCACTGCCTCAGAGCTGCAGTACCAGTTGTGCTTCCAGCCTGGCCACAATTATTTTAACACCAAGCTACAGCAGAGCATGAAGCTGCTGCTTATCACTCTCTGTAGCCAGGGACAGCTCTGCTGGGCAGTTTTCCAAGTAATTGTGGCCCAGATAAAGTCCCAGGAAGCACCAACACTTCCGTGGAAGCAAAGTTATCAATGCATGATGCAACCTCGTGGAGGATGACCTCAAACACAGGAATTGCTCAGCTGAGTGACGCCAGCAAGCCAAGTCTCTAGGTGAAGGACACCTGGCAGCCATCCACTGGTGCCAGCAGTCATTTTTGCTCTGAGCAAGGTATTTTGACAGCAACAGAAAGTGGCATCGCATCACTGTCAGTCTGGAATTCTGTGGGATGCAGTTCCTGACTCATCTGGGGAAAAACCAAACCAATAAAAGCTCAAGTGGTGTGGATTCAGTGATGCCACTTGTGACACTGCAGTTTGAAATTATCCATGTGTATATATAGAATATATAAAGCCCAAAGGAACCATCCTTCTGCAGCAGAGGTTACCACGCAACAAGAGAGTATTTTAAATTTAAATTACATTTAATGGGTTTCAAATCTCACTTAACGTCAGCCTAAACTAAAAGATTCAAAGCATATGCTCCGTAAGTGTATTCTTATAAGCACATCCCACAGCCTTCTGAATATAAATAAAAAGGTGGCAGCATTTAAAAAAGCTGATGTTTAATTAATAATTTAGTCTCCACTAAAATGAAATGTGGAAATTCCTATTCCAGGACTATTTGGCAGAGGAGACAGAGGACATTAGAGAAAGAAGCCTGATTAATATTTTTGGGTAAACTGAAAACCTCAAGAGCAATTAAAGTGAAGAAGTTGTAGATTCTACAGACACTGAGAAGAATTAACAGCATCTCAGAACAACAATTCTTTCTAAAGAAAGTCCCTTATGGGAGCATAAATTTAACAAGCCAAAAAGGCCTTCCAGAGGTTAGAATAAGCCATCTCAGTTCTGAGGAAACCAGCTGAGAAAGAAGGAAAAACCTAACAGAAAGTCTGAATTCTTGATCTGACAGTCATACTCTTGGTTTCTTAAAGAAGAGGGTAATTTTTCAACTTTGCAATGCTGTTTGAAGACGAAATAATCAACTTTAGAGGCACCTACCAGCAGGGGGTTAGAAAGTTTTGCATGCAGGCGAGTCCTGGTCCTGACATCAGCCCAGCAGTGATGGGATTGTCCCCACCTGTGAAACAGAGATTCCACTTACTCACCCCTGCAAAGCATTCCCTGCTCCCTGAGTGCCAGCTCAGGGAAGTTCACACTCCCAATCCCTGGCTTTTGTAAGGACGGTCCCTGGGAAGGGGAGGAAAACAAGCTTGGTGGGAAGCCACAGAGAGGTACAGTCAGGGATAATAACTGGAATTACTTTGAGGAGCAGGAGCCAGGCTGGGATTTCACAATGGGCAGCCAGGGGAGGGCTGGGGGAGCATTTGCACCAGGTAAATACATGGAAGTGCAGAGCACAAGGCACAGGCAGTGAACAGCAGCATCACACACCTCACCAGGGCTCTGGTGTACCACTTCCAGAGCTCACTCCAGACTGCCAGCAATATCCAGGTAGTTTGAAGCCAGGTTATGCCTATAGTCAGAGCTCAGACTAGAGAGAAGAACCAATTTCCATTATTTTTAACTACCAGGTACCTAGAGGTCCCCTGTCCCTGCTCAGCAGGTCACACACAGCTGTGTCCCAAGAAGGGCCACCACATGCACACACTTTTCTGCAGCCCTCAATATCCTGCTGCCCACAGCACGTTTCATTAAGCATGAGAATTTGGTCCAATGTACTTTGATTTCTTATCTTCAGATCAGGCTCTGTATCCCTCAGGACTGGTCAGAAAGTTTAGAGAAGAGATGGAGCCAGGGGATCTTTAATTAGGTGATCTTTCCAGTCCTTCCAACCCAATCCACTCTGTGATTCCATTCCTATGAAAACACACTCCAAGGGACAGGAAAGTAGCCTAACCCTAATTAAATACCATTTTTCCTACAGCGAAACCAACACACAGTAGGTGAGGAGAGGGTTTTGCCCAGCCAGACCTGAGGACACAAACTGCAGTGCTGGCTCAGACACAGCCTGCCCAGCTCTGTGCTGGCCTAGCAGAGCCAGAGGAGAGGCAGGCACCCAGGGCAGACTGTGGAAATCTGCTCCCACCCCTCCAGGCAAAAACTGGTTCAAAGTCCAAACCACAGGTTTAATAACAGCACTGGCAGCGCAGCTCAGATCATGCTCCAGCCTAATTGAAGAGTTTACGATCTCAGTTGTTATTAACAACAAGCCGTGGTACAAAGTTGCACAAGAAGTGAAAATGACACAGTTTAAGGAACAAACAAAACAACACAAACCCACACTGAAATCAACAACAATAAAGAGAAAACCGAAGATGTGAAGAAGACACATTTCAGTCATAAACTCAACTAGTGACCACTAACAGCCCAAAAACTCATATACACGATTCCTTTGTACTCTCAGTGCAGAGTACTGCATTCAGCTCCCATTTTCGGAGCCAAATCCCATGGTACCTGACAATGAGAAAGACTGAGCCTCACTGAAAGCCATCCTACTTTTTGTACCCTACAATTAAACACAATACTTAAATGATTGCTTCCAAACTATTCCAATTCAGCAAAAACTTGAGCAATTAAGCGTTAACCCATGAGCACCACTGTCAAGGCAATCAGCCTTTAATTAAAAGTTCAGCTGCTACAGCTGAGTGGATGTGCAGTCACAGACTGCTGCAGCTGGGTAACCCTGCTCCAGGATCCCCAGCCCCCAATGGGAAACACAGCAGGCAAAAGTGATTGTTCTGGTTCATTAGACCCAATTGTGCCACCAAAAACAATTATGGTTACAGAGAACAAATACAAGATCCCCCTCCCCATCACTGTGGGCACAAAGGTGTTAAGGAGCTTCAGTATTTGATGGGTAAACCCAAGGATCTGGAATTTGTAAGAAACATTTAAAGCTCATCACAGCTTTCTGCTCCACTCCTCAGCTCTGGAAAAACAAGGTAACAGTGGGAAAACAAAGGATTAAAACCTTTTGTTTATGCAATCATGTATATGCCTTAATGATCATCTAAAAATCTGAGCTTCAAAGTGTTGAAATACAACCCACCACAGTGTAAACACAATCAAATACCAACTTACAATGCACCTGTCATCTCCCATCTTAATGACACAGAGAGCTAAAAAAACTCCTTGTAGATCCACTAAGTTCTTCACCAACTCCACAAGGAGGTTAGAAATGACAGAAAATTGCCACAGGTCCCTGGCCCGCTGTGGAACAGTTCTCCCAAACCAACATCTGAGGTTACATCCTGTGCTCCCCACAGAAGACACACTGTTGTGTCAGAGAGGAGGAAGTGAGCTCAAATGAAACACAGAAATAAACTCCTTCTGTCTCAGCCAATTAAACATTACCCTGAGCACAGCTTAACCCAAGAGGCATAAAATTAAACCGTTCCCATCTACCTTCACTGTTGCACTTGACTAAGCATGCCCAGCTGTCCTTGCAGTGCTGGGAAACACGGGAGTTTTTGCAGTGAGGTTTTTCTGGAGTGCAGCTGGTTCTTTATCACAGGGTCAAACACTGAGCCTGCCCATCCTCAGCCTTTTAACCTCAGGAGACTCAGGCAGGGCGCTGTTCTCACTGCAGAGCTGACATTTATTAACTTGCAGACACCGAAATACTGCTAAGAAACCGGAGGATGAGTCAATGCTTTCCTCACAGGAAACCCCTTGACCTGCTTACAGGAACAAACTGATCGGAAGGACACTCGAGGACTTATATTTTCTGAACAACTTTTGCTTTCTGCAGTAAAGGAAGGACTTGCTCAGCTTTCACTTCGCCGTACAGCCCCCAGTTTTGAGCAGAGAAGGAAATCATTTGGGTCCTTAACATCAAATTACACTTTGAACACGCTGAACTGCAACGAGACAATAACTTAAGGAGAGAGCTCTGCAGAAGGCTGGTTCCAGAATTCCTCAGCTCTCATAGCAATTTGAGCAGAATAACCTGAACCCCAGAGGGCCTTTGGGAGCAGAACTCAGAGAGGGAAGAGTTGCTCATCACCACTTTTAAACATGAAAAAAGAGATTACACCATAGTCCCAGTCCCCCTCATTACAGAGAGCCTGTGAGAGACTCCATCTCCCAAAAACTAAACCCAGGTGGTGCACCTGTCCCTACCCCCTTGCCTGTCCCAAACCAAGCAGCCCCATTCCCCCGAAGTCCTGGCAGCCCCTCCTGCCCTCTGTCCCCCTACACACCCCAATCCAGAGCCATTCCCTCACTCCACAGCCCCTGGATAACCCTCAGTGACAATTCTACAGCCTCATGGACCCCGTATTTACCTGGCCCCCGCCCTTACTCCATCCACCCTTCTCTACCCTGACTGCCCCCGTTGCCCCACACCCCCAAACCCTGGCAGCACCCTCAGAGCCTCACACCCCTCCAAACCCGGCACCGTCCTCACTGTCCCACACCTCCAAACCCTACCAGCCTCTCCGAAATCCTCAGACACCGCCCCCAAAGCCTCACACACGTCCCCAAACTTGCCAGCCCTCTCCGAACCCCAAAGCTCCACACTCCCCGAACCTGGCAGCTCCCTCCGTGCTCCACCCCCCAAAACCCTGTCAGCCTCCCCGGAGCCTCCCACAGCCCCTCAGCGCCCCCAAGGCCTCACAGCCCCAAACACACCCCTCACACCTGGCAGCCCCTTCAGTGTCCCCCAGCCTGGCAGCCCCCCCAACGCCAGCAGCGCCCCAACCGCCTCACCTTTCCCCTGAGGAGCCGCGTCCCGGGTGGCGGCGGGGCCGGCGGTCCCGGAGCGGGCGGTCCCGTCCCGGTGCCTGCGCTCGGCGGCGGCGGCGGCGCTATGGCAACTGCCCGCGGGGCCGGGCGGCCGGAGCGGCACCCCCAACGCCGGGCGGGGCAGCATCGCCCCCTGGCGGCCAGGAGGACTCCGCAGCGCCCTCAGCGCCGCCCACGGCGGCTCCGAGGAGCGCGGGTTCGAGACCCGCCCCGGGCAGGTGGGGAGAGGAGGAGACACTGCGGGGTCCCCTGTGCGCTGGGGGAGTCCCTGGGGTGCGCACGGGGCTTATCGCCATTGCACGGGGGGTGAACATACACCGAGAGATCACAGGATCAATCAGGATGGAAAACACCTCATCGACCAGAGCAGAGCACAGAATGCCATATCCAGTCTTTCCTTGAACACCCCACGGATGGTGACTCCACCACTGCCCTGGGCTGCTCATCTCAATGTTTAATCACCCTTTCTTCCTCCTCATGTCCAACCCGAACCTCCCCTGGCACAGCTTGGGACTCCTGTCCTCTCGTCCTGAGGCACAGAGACAGACACGCAGCCAGGTGGGCACAGCCATGGACACATATCCCTACACGTACAGGCACCCATATATGCACACAATGCATGTAAATGCACATTTATATCTGTATTTTATACACATCAAGGGCAAATAAGCCCATAGTGCCAAAAGGCATCCCTGTTGCTCGCCTTGTCTGCCCTGGGGTGGGTTTCACTGCCCTGCTCCAAGCCTTCCCAGCAGTTTTCCAGCTGTTTTGGGCATGGAGAAGAGGCAGGGGAAAAGGACATCCTGAGCTCTGCATTCTAGAGCTGCAGGAGTGCCTGTCTGAGCATAGAGGGGAAAGGCTGAATGAATGAGGATATTTAGGTCAGAAATTCTTTTAAGCCTGATTTTACTATGCAAATTTATGGCAAATGAGCTTGAGTGGGAAGTCAAGTTTTTCCAGATGGGGTAAGGGATTCCCATGACCTGCACCCTCCTGATGTCCCCATGCTGTGCAATAACCAGCACCCACAGTGACAACTTCCCTGCAGCAACACAGCCAGAAATTCAGGACACCCCTGTGACCGCAGAGGAGCTGCCACACGAAACCCAGCCAGGCCCCAAATGACACCACCCTCCCCAACCTTCCCAGATGTTCCCCAAAAGGGAA
Organism: Picathartes gymnocephalus; assembly: GCA_013390045.1. Lineage (NCBI taxonomy): Eukaryota > Metazoa > Chordata > Aves > Passeriformes > Picathartidae > Picathartes > Picathartes gymnocephalus. Next base: position 205,522 of record WEKY01032821.1, read on the forward strand.
AAAACTCCCACAGCTGCAATTAACTGAGTGCCAAAGACAGAGAAACCCCCCAGTCACAATTATGCCAATGAAAGCTGGGATGGGAAGCTCTGGAGGAGCCCAGACTTCACACCATCACCTTTCCTGACAGACTGGCAGTGTCCCTGCTGAATCACCACCCTGTGAGTCCCTAGTGACTGAGTGCAAGGGTGGAATTTCTTCTGTCATTTCTCAGGGATCACAGGGAAGATACACACACGGTTGGTCTCACGCTGTCTCTAGTGAGGGTTCAAAGCAGGTTGTTCCTCTTCTCATCCCACTGGTTTGGGGAAGGAAACATCTGGAAAACCCTCTTGGTTCAAATATAACCCCAGAGGTTTCTATTTGGCTCTTCCCTGCTCCACACTCCCCCACAAGAGTTTTACTTCCCCTACAGAACCTCAGGCAGAGAGATAAATTAGTAATTGAAATTTATGTGTACCAGCTCTTTATCCACAGCCCCATGAGAGGAGCTAACAAGGAATTAACTAACAAGAAATTAGCTAATAAGCTCCATTTCTGCTTGTAAATTCCAGCCACGTCAGCACAGGTCTCCAGCAGACAGGAAAACCATCCCCTTCCTCTCACCCGCTCCAGCCAGGCTGCAATCCCTGGAGCCAAACCTCCCCTCCTGAGCTTGGAGAGCCCAGAAACACAAATAAATACACAACTTTAAAAAGTTTTTGGTAAAAATTATGTATTTAATGTGCCAAGCACAGCCTTAGAGGGCTCCAGGAGCTGTGCTGCTGTGTTATTAGTTTAATGAGCATGCCCTAATTAGTCCCAGCCCCCAAATTCTCCATCAGCTGCCTTGAAATGCAAGCCATGGCTCAGCTCACCTGCCAAGGAGGTCTCTTATGCTGAGGATGAGGGTATCTGTGAGACATCTGGGATCAAGAGGAAACTCCACATCTGAGCCTCCCCTCTCCTCAGGAGGTTGCCAAGAGCAGGCAAGAGTAGCTGGAAAGCACTGGAGCACGGGAAGATTATTTTAAACATCACCACATGCAATTGAATAGGTCCTTGAGCATCAAGCAGGGCCAGCTGGTGCCAGCCAGGACCCATCTGCCTCAGCTGATCCAGATCAGAAACTCCATCAGTTATCAGCAAGTCTTTACATAGCCCAGCTGTGCCCCAAAAACACCAGCAGGTCCCCACAGGGCCTGGTGTTACTCTGAGGAGAAGGGAAGATCAAGCATCTCATTATGTCCCTGCTCATCAGCAGCCTGTCCCACCCCAGCCCTGCTCAACATTTTAATTCAGTTCAGAGCAGCTGTCATTAATTGAATTCCAGCTCTCAACACCCACAGCAATGTGCAACAGCTTTTTATCTTTTATTTCTGAACCAAGCCCGCTGTGGGCCCAAGGATGATCAGAACTCCAGGACCAGAGGGCAGCGAGCCACGGGGGGAACAAAACCAGCACGGGGAGCTGTGGGGTTGTGCAGGGACAAGGCAGCTGGTCCCAAACAACACCTGAGGACAGGGCTGGCTCTGGGGGGGGTGAAGACAAGCCTGCAGCAGAGGGCAGGACCTGACTGTCCTGCTGCCCCCACAGCCCAGCCACTGCAGGCACGGAGATCTCCAGGGAACCCCACGCTCAGTTTTCCCACGAGGCAGAAGAACAAGAGATTTCTCATGTTGGTCCTTCCCAGGCCTGCAGGAGTCTCAGAGTCACTTTGTAAAACCTTCAGTGCTTGCCTGCTTTTGTGCAGCTCTCTTGAACCTGGTGACATTTCTTTTCCATCCCATCAGAGTCCCTGTGTGGGTGTCACTGGGCTCGGTTCCAACACGTCACCATTTCCAATGTCCACCTCCACCTGGAGCCCTGTTGGCTGCAAGGAGGAACAGAGCAAAGCTTATCCTCACACTGTTTGGACTCTACCTCACTCCATCACCTGTGTCAGAGCCAAAAATCCCAGTTACATCCCCCAGAGGATTCCCTTCTGCTGGTGCCCCTGTTTTAACTGGGTCTGCTGAATGCACAGATACAATTAGACAGTGCAATTTAGCAAGGAGAGAACATCTTGCTCTGAGACATCCCCAGACACACCATTATTCAGCATATCCAGGATGCATTTGGTCGCCTAGCACACCACCATACCCAAATCTGTTTGGATCAAGCAGCAGAGCAGGCTCAGAGCCAGGAGGCTCAGGCAGTGCTGCCTGTGCACAGGCAGGACTCAAGCTGAAGTCACCTTTGAAGGTGTCAGAGCCATTTCCACAGGACCCTCACTGCCCACACACCATCAGGAGAGTGAGACCAACATCAGGAGCACAATGACCTGCATTGGAAGCGCTGCCACTCATTTATCCTGCCTACAAATACCAGCCCAGGCTTTTGGGAACAGATGCTCTTCTCCTCTGCAGCATCCAGCCAGGCTGCACGAGCTCCTCTCCCACTGCCAGGGCTCACCCAGCGAGGCTGGGTCTGCCCCACTCCCACAGGAGCCAGGGTCAAGTCCCACAGCTGCTCCTGCATTCCCAAGGGATGGATCCAGGGAGCCTCACCTGCCGGGGTGACTTTGCCAGGGAAGCAACACGTCGTATGGTGGCTTTCTCCCAGGTGACTTCTTTGCTCTCCAGCAGCACCCGGGTGCTGGGCACAAAACTCCAGGAGCGGCCAAGGGCTGGCTTCAGGGAGCCAGTGCTGCTGTCCCTTGTCACCTGGTTGGTCACCTGCAGCACAAACAGACTTATCAGTGCCCAGGAAAAGCAGTGCCACTGCTCCAGAGACACTGGAGGGCACCAGGAAATCCTGGCCAGGCTGCTACTTCTAGGAAGGTTTTCCCTTCTCCATCCTGAGCTCTCCTTCAGCTCCTCTGCCATCCCCTCTGAACACAGCACAGGTAATTGTCCCAGAGCAGTACTCAGGAAGCTCACTCAGATCTCCGAGCTGTAGCACTCCTGGTGCTGAAGTCACCACAAAGTTTAACTTGGGGCCTCCAAGTGTCCTTCCAGACATGCTGTCCTTGTCACTTTATCAGAATGAAGGGCAGGACACCTCGACACCTTCCAGCGCCAGGCTCAGCAAACCACCATCTTCTGGTGTGGCCTTCCCTGTACAGAATCATTAACTGTGGTCCCACCCACCTGTCTGGTGCATTGGCAAATGCAATTGCTTGGCCAAGAGCTGGGGAAGGCTAGAGCAGGGCCCTCTCCAGCTCCTGTGGGATGATGCAATGCCCTGCAGTTCCTGCAAGGTGACCAAGAGGTTACCCAGGAAGCTGGCCAGCCCCTTAAATGAAGGGTGTTATATCAAAAATAATCACAACCAGTCTTTCAATCCACCAGTACTTAACTCTGCCTTGCTCAGTTCCAGTGAATGGCTGAGGACAGCAAGAGCAGGAGGCAGCACATCAGCCCAGGTCTTGCTGCATGCTTGGAACAAGACATCTGCAGGCTGCAGAGATGTCAGGGCACTGGGGGGTTTAGCTGAGGGTGGGGTCCCCTCTGCCACAGGCTCCAAAGCCTCCCCGTGGCTCCTCACCACACACCAGCACACAAAGCACAGCAACACTCACCACAACTGCAAGGCTGAACTCCCTGGCCAGGGTCTTCAGCTCCGTGGAGAGCTGCATCATGAGGGCCAAACCTGGAGCAGGACAAAGCATTTGGCTGTCTGGGGATCAGCCCCCAAAGTGCATCTCGGAAGCAGCTGACATTTAGATTTGCATGAGCACTGGATTCAGTGCCAGCGCTTGTGTTAATGAACACCTCCACTGGGCCATGCCCCATCCTTTCCTGTCTTAGAAGGCCCAAGGTCAAAAAACCCTACAAAAGCACCAGGAGCTCCAGACAAAGCTGGCCAGGTTTATTTAGCAGGTACAGGACCCATCTCTCCAGCTCACAACTTCATTTCCTACAGCCCATGGCTGTCAGGGATCCTCCTGTGATAGCACTGGCTGCCACCCAGCTGTGCAAGACCCTCCAGGAGATGTTTGAGGGGGCTCCTTGGTATCCTCACTTCTGATTTATGGTCCTTTCTGGCAGAAAGAGCTCTGCAAACTGTGCCAGCAACCATGAGGTATCTGTGATGCTGGAAGAGAAGTTTTAATTCATGGGCAAAGAGTTCAGTGCCTCCCCTGGCTGGGTTTCAGACCACTGCCAGGAGCATGCACGGGCACAGCCAGCTGAGGGTTTGCTGCTAACACTGCAAACAGACTCCCCTTTCACCCAGGCCCAAAGGAAAAGCTGGGAGCTGTCACATCCACATCTGTCCTGCCACAGACCCCACGCCAAGCACAGCACACGTGCGTGGAAGGGGCTCTTCAGGATGAGCAGAGAGCTCTGCAGCCTCCTGGCACACGTGGTGACCCAGCTCACCCTCTGACTGCCTGCCACCCAGCAGAGGGTAAATCACAGCTGACACCGAGTCCAGCAGCACCATCTTGAGAGGTCCCATGGAGCTCACGACCTGCAAGGAGGCACCACGTGCAACGTGGAGTAACAAATCCTGCGAGTTTTGGAGGCTGTGAGCTGCACAGAGGCTCCAACGTCCCCAGGATGAGACAATCTGGAGTCACGTGTCAGGCACACCAGCCCTGCTGCCCTCCCTGCAGCTCTGGGGAAGGGAGAGGGGCCCAGAGCCTGGCTCCTACCTGCTGGGAGAGGCGATCCCTCAGCTCCTGCAAGGCCCTCAGCAGCTCGTAGATGTTGAACACACGGACCAGCTGGATCCGCTGCAGAGCCTCCAGCTGCAGCACAAACACAGCCTCAGTGTCCCCAGGACCTGTCCTATTCCTCCTGCCCCAGCTGCCACCAGCTCTCTGCATTCACACCATGCCACAGAGCCAGGGACCCTGATTCTTCCACATTTGCCTCCACCCCGTTAACACCATTGTCCCTCTTACACTGATGGAAAAAACAACATGGATTGAGCTCAGGGAGCAAAAGCATGAGCAGCTAAAGCAAGTCCCTCCCTTCTCCCAAGAAAAACAACAAAGAGCAGTGTCTGTCCTGAGCATGGCACCCACCGGGCCATGGAAAGAACAGTTTGGACCCAGAAAAGGGGACAAAGGCAGAGCTGGAAAGACAAGCCATCTTTGGGGTTTTCTGCAGGCAAGAGCAAAGTGAGTTTTAGAGCAAGTAGAGGGACCAGCTCCAGGGGAACTTGCCTGCTCTTCCTCATCCTCTGTCTGGGCTTGGAGCATCTGGTAGAGACGGGAGGCAGTGAAACCCCCCGTGGAGTCGAGAAACAGAACGTGCTGCTTGAGGCCCAGAGACACGCTGGCTGCAATGCCCAGGCACACCTGGGGGAACAGGGATGGGGTGTCACATGTCCCTCTGCTTCACGTGCCTGATGGCACCATGCTCACCCTACCTGTCCTCTCCCCTGTCCTGCACCCCACTCACCTGTGTCTTCCCACTGCCCGGTGCTCCCATGAGCTCCGTCACTTCCCCCGTGTACAGCCCCGAGTCCAGCAGCTGGTCCAGGCTACGGGATGGACACAAGGTGGGATTATCAACACCCCTTCAGCCAGAACAGCAGGGGCACTGGGAGGCAGCAGTCCCCAGATATTTGTCCCTAGAGTCCCCTTCCCAAACACAGACAAGTGCATGGGGATGGTTTGGAGACTGAAATTCAAAGCCTGTGCTGGCAACCACAGCCCTGTGCAGCAAGCCCAGCCCCAGGCAGAGCTGGTGGGTGGGAGATGCACCCACCTTGGGCTGCCAGTGGGCAGGATGGCAGTGGAGCTCTTGAGCTCCTCGTAGAGGTCTGCTCCATTGGCAGGGAAGGCAGAGAACTGGGCCAGGAGCACACGTCTGACTGCAACCAGCGCCTGGGGGCAGAGAGATGTCTGGAAATGGGACTGATCAACAGCCAACACCTGCTGCAGCAGGTCCCCCCAGACAAGCCCATCCTCCATCCATGAGCTCCCTGGTTAATGTACCAGGACTTAGGAGGAATCCCTTATACCTTGTAAGACAGGGAACACTTCTGGGCAACATCCTCCAAGTCTGAAGACACGAAGTCCACCACTGAAAATAAGATGAGGGACAAGAGGTTGGAAGCCAAACACGGTCAGACCACAAACACCAGAAGACAACCAGCTTAGAAAACCTGCAGCAGCAAGCAAAGTGACTGTGCCCTCTGTCAACACTGCAAGTGGAGGAGTTTTTCCTCTGAGATGGCTCCATCACAAAACAAATTGTTTCTTGCAAAAGAGAGCACCGAGAGAAGCTGGTAAAAATTTTCCCTGTTTTGCTCAAGGGCTGCCCAGCACTTTTTCCTTTCCCCCTAAGGGTAGCAGGTGCCCAGGGTGCAGCATTCCAGGAACTTGGGCATTTTTCTCAGAAAAAACTGCACAAACCCTCCTTAAATACCATAAAAGCCATAATTAATCAGTCCTCAATAAGCCTCTGCACGGATTTCTTGCCATGTCCTTATATTCTCCTGCTCCTATGGAGAAGTCCTCACTCATTGTTATCTACCCAGAAGACATCCAGCAAGGAGGACATAGAAGCATATTCCAACACCACCACCCTCCCAGGATTCGGGATGATACAGGTACACCAAATGCACAGGGAGATGATGCTCCCCAACCCGAGACCCTGATGCCACCCTTTACCCGTCCTGATGCCATTGGCCCTGAGAAGCTGGATCATGTCTTCAGTGAGACCAGGGCAGAGCCCAGCCCGCAGAACCACCATCTCCACAGGGTGGGAGAAGGGCAGAGACCTGCGGAGGAGATGGGAGAGTGGGATTCACGGAATCATTAAGATTGGAAAACACATCTAAGATCATCAAATCCAACCCTTAACCCTGCACTGCCAGGTCCAACACTGAGCCATGGACGGTACCTGCCCCTGGAGCCGGGGAGAAGCCACCCAAGCTGTGTTTGGGACGGGTGGGTACCGTGGGTGTTTAATTCCCCTCTGGGACCAAACAGCCCAAAATCCTCCACGGGGGGCACGGGGGCATCGCTGGGGCTGCTGTTCGGGGAGGAGGAGCACAGCGGGCGGGGGGACCCCATCCCTGGGCAGGGACACCCCCCCATCCCGAGCCACCTCCAGCACAGCCCCACGATGAATTACCCCTCACCCTGGGCTCCCCCGCAGTCCCGGCCGGGACAGCGAGCTCCGGGCCCGCTCCCTTCCTGCTTCCTGCCGCCGGCGGAAGGGCCGGCACCGCTCCTCTTCCCCGTCCCGTCTCCCCCGGCACCGCTCCTCTTCCCCGTCCCGTCTCCCCCGACACCGCTCCTCTGCCCCGTCCCGTCTCCCCGGCACCGCTCCTCTGCCCCGTCCCGTCTCCCCCAGCCGTCTCGGGTTTCCCTTCCCCAGCCCCTCGCCGGGATCAGCAGAGCGCTAAGGTCCCTTCCCACCCAAACCGTACCGGGATCTGGGACACTCCCAGGATTGGGTTTGTCCAGGCTCATCAGCCCATGTTGCCGGCTGGGAGATGAAGGTGCACGGAGGGCTGAGGGGCTTTACTGCCCTACAGGTGTGGGGAGCCCCTCCCTGGCTGCAGTGGGGGCTTGAATTTCTCCTGGAAAAGCGATTTTGGGGGGTATTTATTAGTAGTATGTTTTTCTTTCCCTACCGAAGCCTGAAGAGGGCTCTCGGCACTCGCTGCTGAGCCTGCCCTGCACTCTCAGCTCTGCTTTGAGCGGCAGCACCCAACATCGTTTGATTTTGTAGCTCAATTTGCGTGCAGTGCTGCCGCTTGTGACAATGTGGCTTCGTTCTGGCTGACATGAGAAAGGCAGTGCTATATCCCACGAGTACTGATAACTTCAACCAGCCGAGCCTCCCCCATTCCCTAAAGCCATGTGGAAAGGGGTTTCTGGTGTGTCAATCCAAGTGAATGCGGGAAAAACCACTGCACTGGGTCTATCCGAGGCAGGGGTGGTATCTTGCATTTTCCACAGCTGTTGTCCTTGCGCCTTGGACCTATTCCCAAAGAGATAAAGATGTGGGAGCTGCCCTTGATGAAGCTGCTTGCAGCTGTGGTGCTGATGATGTGCTGTGAAAGGATTTACAAATGGATTTGGAATCACCTCCTACCCAGATACCAAGGACCAGGCAGTGCTGCTGGTGGGTGAATAAAACAGGAGCCCTGGACAGGGAAGTTCTGTGCTAATTTTTTCTGTATAAGAGCCACAAGCCACAACACAGATCACACAATTAAAGACAATGATACTTTTCCTCCTGGCAGTGTCTGTGGCCAGCCTGTGCTGTCCTCAGTCATTTCCCCATCCTGCCAGTTCCCCGCTTCGCTTTATAGCTGGGATGCTGGTAGGTACACTGGGGAAGGCAAGGGTTGTGTTTGGGGGGAGATAAGTCACAAAGCAGAATTCCTTCATCTTGACCCCTGGGAAAGAAGGGGGATTAAAGGGCTCAGTTCTCTTGGAGGTCAGTGCTGCTCTGTCTCCTGGTGTCACTCAAACTGAGCCACTCCTCACAGCAGTTCCAGCATGTGCCAATCCAGAGCTCTGTGTTAGCCCATGCCAGTGCGCTGCTGAATGGCCACGTGTGGGGTGGGTGGCAGTCCCAGACAGGGGTGGGATTTCCAGTGGGTGGGCTCCCAAAGGCCCTGCAAGGAGGAGGAAGAGGAGGAGGCAGTGCTGGGTATCAGCCAGCTTTCCATCCCAGGGAATTCTGGAAGGTGCTGGGCACTGCTGCAGCTGCTGGCCTGGGGCCACTTGTCCCCGAGGCTCAGCTGTCTCATGCTTCCCTAAATAGAAAGAGAAAAGGGTCTGAGCACTGTGGTGGGGGTCAGCCATCCCAGCCGTGGGCTTTTTTGGCATGAACCCCGCTGCTGCCTGCTCCCCAGACCCTGTGCAGCTCTGCAGCAGAGGGGAGCTGGGATTTGCCTGGCAGGTGGGAGAGGATTCCCTCTTGCTGCAGAGGAGTGCTGCCTGCTTGCATCCAGGTGCCCCCCGAGCTGGCCCTGGCTCCCAGCCCTCCCCAGGCGTATAAAGCACCAGGGGACAAGGAGGGGACAGGCTGTGGTGACAGGTGACACTGACAGGCAGCAGGAGCTGCCAGGTCCTGCCCAAACTTGGAGTGGGAAGTGAGCTCTTTCCTGAGCCACACGGACTCTCTGTAGTGCTGGCAGATTTCTTAATTTTTTTTTGTCATTGCTGTTTTTCTTTCCTGTAATAATTGAATCCTAAGGATCTACAGTGGTGGGAAAATCTTCTGAGAAGCTACGTCCTTGAAGAGCAATTTAGGTCTTCATTTTCCAAACTCTTCAGCCTGGTAAGCTGCCTTTATTAATGTGTGTAAATTATATGTCAGTCTCATGGTGGAACTCAGCTTGGGGGAGGAGGCAGGCAACCCAGGCAGTTGAAAATGGGACACAAATTGATGTTTTTCCTTCAAGCTCTCCAGATGGAGGATCCCATCCAGCTGAAAGAGGAGGGCAATAAATATTTTCAGGCCAGTGACTATGAGAAAGCCCTTCAAAGCTACACTGAAGCCATAAAGCTCAACAAGGACAAGGCGCTGCAGGCGGTGCTGTACAGGAACAGGGCAGCCTGTTTCCTCAAAAAGGTGAGAAAAGCTCTCCTCACCTGGGCAGTGCTCAAGGGGAGAAGAGCAGGAAGGCAGCCAAGGGCACTCAGTGGCTGTGGACTGGGTGGTTTGTCCATTTGTTGAATAGGGTGTTTCCGGCTGGTCTGAAATGCCATGTTCTGGGCTTGTGCTGGAGCTTCACTGGGGTGTCCCACTGGGAAATGGGAACAGAGGTCCATCAGCAATGGGGACATGTCCAGCTTTTCCATGGATAACAAATCTCTCCTTTCTGGTTGAACAGGAGGAATATGCCAAGGCAGCCTCAGATGCATCTAGAGGTAAGGAGGAGGCTGTTATGAGGAGAGCTGGGTACACGTGTTCAGTCTGCTCTCACATCTGTTTTTGGGACACTGTGGCCTTATTCCTTGATGTCCACTAACACCCAAGTGCTGAGGCCACAAGGGAATTCATGGAGGTTCAAATGATGTTCCAGTTTGGTGTGCAGGTGCAATCAGTGCTAATCAGGCACTGACTGATGCTAGTAACAAAGCAAATCATAGTTTGCACAGGCCATATCCAAGCAGCAAGCTCTGATGCCTGGTGTTTTGGATCCCTTTCCCAGCTATTGACATCAACGCTTCGGATATCAAAGCCTTGTACCGGCGCAGCCAAGCCCTGGAAAAGCTGGGGAAGCTGGACCAGGCATTCAAAGATGCTCAGAAATGTGCCACTCTTGAACCCCGCAACAAAAACTTCCAGGAGACCCTGAGGCGACTGGGGGCCAACATCCAGGAGAAGGTAAATGCCAGGGGAACAGTCCTGGAGTCACAGACCAGGGGTGGAAAATTCTTGCTCTGGGTTACATCAATGGATTGTTGGTCATAGTGGAAACTCGTGGCAATAGAGGGGGATAAATAGGCTCCATTAAGGGGAAGTTCATACTTGATGTGTGTAAATCTGAAGATTGGGTTGAATGGTTAAATTAAAAATGTGGCAGCTCTCTCCTGAGGCTTGTCTGGTCCTAAATGTCTTGGAAAGGTCTTGGCAAGGCACTGGACCAGCTTTGGGCTGGGTCTGGCAGTTGCCACATTGTTACAGTTACCTTTACTGGGGTGCTGTGAAGAAATTCTTGCACCACTATGTACTGTGAAGTCTCAGAAATTAAGGTTTAGGGCTGGCTCTGCCTGTGCTCATGAGATAGGTAATGGATGCTGATTGCTGAGAAATTACATCTCCTGCTATTCAGCTTAAATTGCCTGTGGTTTGAGCTGGGGGGAGTATTCTTGAAGCAAAAAAGGGAAGTTCCTCCTCCCTTTTCTCCTCCTGATGCTCTGTGCTCTCTCTCTTGGCACAGCTGCGCATTCAGTTCTCCACGGACTCGAGGGTGCAGAAGATGTTTGAGATCCTGCTGGATGAGAACAGTGACAAAGAAAAGCGAGAAAAGGTGAGAACTGCCCTGGACTTGGCAAAATGGCTGTTTGATGTCAGAGGCTGCACCAGGGAGCAGAACCCTGCGTTCCCTTTCCCACCTCCCCTGGATGGATGGAGGAGGGAAGGAGCTGGGAGCTGAACTGCACTCAGAGAGAGGGGAAATGTCCCAAAGAGGCATCACCCCTGTGCTGAGGGAAGGTGGCCCAACCTCCCAAAATACCAAAGGGGGGATCAGCCCGGACTTCTGCTCAGGCCCATCTCTGCTACCCTCCAGATGTTCCCTCCAAGCAGTGACCTGCTCTTCTTGGGCAGAGCAGAGCTGATCCCTAAATGCACCTGGATAAACTGTCTGGTGGGGTCTGAGCTGATCTGCTGCATCTGTCAGGAGATGGCTCCCACCAGGACCTCCCAGAGCTGCATGGAGATGTTCTGGAGGCTGGGCTGTGCCACTGACCCCTGGTTCTTCTGCCTCCCTCCCAGGCTGCAAACAACCTCATAGTCCTGGGGCGGGAGGAAGCAGGTGCTGAGAGGATTTTCCAGAATAATGGGGTCAACTTGCTGCTACAGCTGATAGAAACCAAAAATCCTGAGCTGATCCTGGCGGCCGTGAGGACACTTTCAGGAATGTGCACAGGACATAAGGCTCGGGTAAGGACAGGGTGCTTGGACCTTCACTGTGATTGCCTTTTGCACCTGGGGAGGGGGAAATCGCAGTAGTTTGTGTTGTTTGTGAGCAGTGGGAGAAGATTAAGACTCTTGCTTGTACTGATTCAGGATTCACCGAGTAAAATAATTTCTTTGTCCCAGCTGAGCCTGGAGGACACAGGAAGGAAAGGCCTTTGCTAACACTGTCCTGCTCTCTCCTTGCTGGGGCCAGGCCACTGCCATTCTCCATTACCTGGGCATCGACAGCATTTGCATGTGGATGTCAGTGGACAATGAAGAAATCTCCCTGGCTGTCTGCAACCTCCTGCAGACCATCACTGACTGCCTGCTGGGCCAGGGGAAGGAGGAGCACTACGGCAAGGAGGAGGCTCTAGTGCTAGGTAACAGCACATCACCTGCTCTGCATTCCCTCTGCCAGCAGGGAGGCCTCTGCTCCTGGGATTCCACCTTACTCCTTGTTCTTTGCTGAAGTGGGGACTTTACCCTTCAGCTGTCCAGGAGGACAACCTGCACACAGCTCTTATCCTCATGAGTAGCTTAAAGACTTCTGTTCCAGCCACACCATGGCTTTGAATGGTTTTGACTGAGCTCACCTGCTTTCAGAGGTAACTTCTTGTAACTGGCTGCTACTGTTCTGCTTCTGTGTAGACACCAAGAAGGATTTGAGGATGATCACAATGCGTTTGCTGGATATGCTGGTCAGTAAGAAAGTGTCTGGGCAAGGGCGAGACCGAGCCCTCAACCTTCTCAACAAGAACATACCAAGGAAGGACCTGAAAGACCATGACAACAGCAGGAGCATCTTTGTCATTGACAATGGTGAGTCCTTCCCTGCTATTCTGTTCTGTTCTGGGAGCTGTGGAGCTGTGTGGTTTTGCCTGAATACCTTTAGAACTGGCCCCACCTATTTATAAATCCTCTCTGGCTTTTTTTGGTGCATGCAAGCCTGGAGCAAAGTTAGACTTATTAGCAGGAAACAGTACTGAGAGAAAATCAACTGTGTATGAGAACAAGAATTTTGGAGTTTCTAAAGGACTGCCTAACATTTCTGGTTAGTTTTCTCCAATGTATTTGCTAATGTTTGGAGGATTTGGCTTGGATAAATTGTCTGGTTTAGAAGGGATGGGATGAGCACCTGCTGAGCTTGGTGGGCCCATAAACTGGTCTATTCTAAAACTGGATGAGGGTAAGAAATTTGTGTGCTGTGTGTTTTTTATAGTAATTCCAATGCATGTGTGTGTTACCATTTTGATGGAAGTTATTTAATAATAATTCAGCGAAAGGAGGGTTAAGTCATCCAGAATCACTTGAAAGTGGCTGGGTTTTCCTCAGTCAGAGCCTCCAGCCTTGGAGGTCAGTAGGTTTAATGTCTCCTTACAAAAATAACAGATCCAGCCAGGGGCCTAATGCAGTTTTGCTTATCTCACTCCAAGAGCTGGAAAGAAGTCTGATGCTGCAAACCAGCAGAAGCTCCTCCCCAGTAAATATCTGAGTGTCTTTTTTGCTTAAGACTTATGTGATTAGGCTGCAAAATAATTGAAAACCATCCAAGCTGGCTATTCCACAGCAAGAAAGTAACAAATGCTATCTTGAGTTTTGCACAGACCCTCTCCCCTCTAACAGCCATATCACTCCATGCTTTCCAGGCTTAAAAAAGATACTGAAAGTGGTGGGCCAGATTCCTGAGATGCCTGACTGCCTGCCACTGACAGAGAACACCCAGCTGACTGCCTCTGTCCTCCTAAATAAGCTCTACGATGACCTGCGCTGTGACCCAGAGCGGGACAACTACCGGCTGATCTGCGAGGAGTACATCAAGTGAGTCAGGGGTGAGCTGGCCCACAGGGGCAGGAGCAGGGGGTCTTGAGGATGGGATCAGCCACTTGAAGTCCACTTATATTCAAAACTGAGGCTCTGGGAGATAATGATTTGCTTGAGATCCTGCTGGATCACAGCTTTGCAGAGATTCGCACTCCCAAATACCAGTGTGATTCAGCAGTGCAGTTGAGGGAGGATATTTCCTCCCCACTGCTGTTCTATGCCCTACTCCCTCTATCCCATGCAGGAGCAAAATTGACCCACAAGACATGGATAAGACACTCCATGCTGTCCAGATTGTGTCTGGAGTTCTGCAAGGGCCTTTTGATTTGGGCAACAAGCTGCTTGGCATGAAGGGAGTGATGGAGATGATGGTTGCCCTGTGTGGGTCCGAGAGGGAGATTGACCAGCTGGTGGCTGTGGAAGCCCTCATCCATGCTTCCACCAAGCTGAGCCGAGCCACCTTCATCATCACCAATGGGGTGACGCTCCTGAAGGAGATCTACAAGAAGACCAAGAATGAGAAGATCAAAATCCGAGCTCTGGTGGTGAGGATGCAGCCCCGCCTCTATAGCCTGCCACACTCAGCAGCTTAATCCTGGACTTGGGAGAGGAGGGAGGGTCTGGGAATGAGAGATGGGCTTAGGCTGTTTTGGGGCAGCAACACAAGAGGATTAATGAGCCTTTCTCACTGTCCTCTTCATCCTCCTCAGGGTCTCTGCAAGCTGGGCTCAGCAGGAGGCACAGACTATGGCCTGCGGCAGTTTGCTGAGGGCTCCACTGAGAAGTTAGCCAAGCAGTGCCGAAAGTGAGTGACTTCATTTCTTTCTTCAGTTGTTCTAATCTTTGCAAAATACAATCTGTTCCTCTCCCACGAGATCCTGCCCACACGCTGCCTTCATTTCCTGTGCTGCCTGCCAGCTGACAGTGCCCCCAGAGCCATTGCACTGGGACATGGAGCTCCGCTGTGCCTGAAGCAGCCATGTGTTCCTCCTGCCTCAATATCCAGAGGAGCTCTCTCCCTCCCCTATTGCCCATGGGAGACACCAGACCCAGAGCCTCCCTCTTTGCCAGAGTGGCACAGCCTAATTAATGCTACCTTGAATATGCACAAGTCCCTTCTGAAGGTGAATTTGCCACCAAGAAGGTGGGATGAAGGTAGGAAGTGACTGAATGGGTGGTCGTTCCTGCAGGCATCTCATGTTTCATGGGATGGTGAAAGCAAAGCAGAGCTGAGTGGTTGTCCTGGTCTGTTATTCCCTACAGCATTTAGATCCTACAAGATGGGCCATGGCAGCAAGGTCATGTCTCAAGGGGAAGCATCCTGCAGCAGAACCTGAGGACATATTTGGGCCTCATTCAACCTCAATATCTGTTTTTTCTCCTTCTTTTTTCCAGATGAGTTAGTCCTGGCTCCTGAGAGAAATGTGAGTGTTTTTGTCTCTTCCAGGTGGTTGTGCAACACCAGCATTGATGACCGCACCAGGAAATGGGCTGTGGAAGGGCTCTCCTACCTCACCCTCGATGCAGATGTGAAAGATGACTTTGTTGAAGACGAGCCAGCCCTGAAAGCTATGTTTGATTTAGCCAAGGTCTATCTCCTTTCCTTGTTCCCTCATTCCTCTGGTAGCATCAAGTTCTCCCAGCTCTCCAGCCCTACACTGTGTTCCCAGACAGGAGGAGCTGTGACCCCAACCCCTCACCTGTGGTTCAGCAGAGCTCCAGTTTTGCCTGTGCCCAGAGACATCTCAAAGCTGTTACCATCCTGCACTTCTCCCAAGGCTGAGGAAGGTTGCTGACCTTTACTGTCAGCAACTGCATGAAAACCAAAGGCATCGAGGTGTTGACGGCACTTGATGGTGTCCAACACCTTGTTTGACCATAAAAACTTCCATGGGCTATAAAGTTGGAGATAAGGCTAAGAACATTTCCACTAGTGCATGACACCATCATGGCAGTCCAAAGGGACCTGTTTCCCTGCTGTGCCCTCCTCACCCTCTCACAAGCTTTTATTTTCCTGTGCAGGCAAGTGACAAGACAATCTTGTATTCTGTGGCTTCTGCGCTGGTGAACTGTACCAACAGCTATGATACCAAGGAGCTGGTCCCAGAACTTGTGCAGCTGGCAAAGTTCTCCAAGCAGCATGTGCCTGAAGAGCATCCAAAGGTGGGTTGTGTCCAGCTGGCAATGCTGTTCAGAAAGACTTTCTTTGGTGTATCCATTGTCACAGACTTCAGGTCTCCTGTCTCCAGACTGAAATTGCTTTGCTCTCCAACCAGGCATGGCTGTTAGGTGGCAGGATGGCAGAATGGCAGCTGCTGAGGGCTAATCCTTTCCCAATGTTTCCTCCTCAGGACAAGAAGGATTTTGTGGTGAAGCGGGTGAAGAGGTTGCTGAAGGCCGGGGTTGTCTCTGCCTTGGCCTGCATGGTGAAGGCTGACAGTGCCATTCTGACTGACCAGAGCAAGGAGCTCATTGCCAGGTGCCTTCAGTGCTGTCCTGGGAGCTGGGAGTGCTGGGCAGGGACTGATGGGGAGGAACATCTGGGGTGGGGCATTCTGCCTGTTGGGGAGTGTGTGAAGCAAAGATTTAAATCTAAAGTTTTTGTTCAACAGTGTCATAAAAATCGCTGTTCTGACCTTCAAGATACCTTGCTAGAATGCATTTTTTAGTTCTCTGTATCGGTTCTGACTGGAATAGAGTTCATCTTACAGGCCTGGAAACTTCTTACTCAGCCATTTGTTGTTTCCTCATAGAGTGCTGTGTGCCCTGGGTTAAGCACCTGGAATTCACCTGGTGTCTCTGGCAAAACCTCAGCCCCATTCCAGGAGGGCTGTTGTCTGTTGCTGTGCCACGTGGCTGTTTCACTGAGTGTTGTGTGCCCCTGCAGGGTGTTTCTTGCCTTGTGTGAAGACCCCAAGGACCGCGGGACCATTGTTGCTCAAGGCGGTGGGAAGGTGATTACCTCTATGTTCACAGTTCCTGATGTGCTGATAGTGCCTCCTGGGAGCCTGGGGTGTGTCTCCAGTGAGGGACAGTGACAGAAAAGCACGAGCTGTCCCCTCCTGGGGCCAAGCTGACACTGCAGTCCCATCTCTGCAAGGCTGCAAAGAAGTGATGTTCTTGGAGTGACTGTGTGAGCTGCAAGCTCTGGCGTGGTCCCTATTTGAGAACGAAAGCAAGACATCACAGAGGGATACGGGATATTTTTAACTTGTCTTAGTCTGTTAAGGCAATCCTGTAAATCTTCTCAGCACACTGAATGCTTTCTCCTCTGTATCTCCAGGCCCTGATACCTCTGGCTGTGGAAGGCACAGATGTTGGCAAAATAAAGGCTTCTCACGCTCTGGCAAAAATCGCTGCTATCTCCAATCCAGACATTGCATTCCCAGGGGAGAGGGTAAGTTTAACAATAATAATAATAAAAACAAAAGCATTGGTACTTCCTTTAGCAAATGAAAATTGCTAATACATGCCTTTTCTTCCAGGTGTACGAGGTGGTGAGGCCCCTTGTCAGCCTGCTGAACACAGAGAGAGATGGCCTCCAGAACTATGAGGCCCTGTTAGGTCTCACAAACTTTTCAGGAAGAAGTGATAAACTTAGGTGAGTTTTACTGCTTTTTAACCTTCCTTCTTCCCCACAAGTGAATGTGAGTTACAGTGAAACACACTTGTTGGACTATGAAGACTGGTCAGTTTGAGCTACCTTTGGCAGAGCTACGAAGGTCTCAGCGCTAAAAGATTAATGAAATAGGAAAAGGAGAGTGGCACATTTTCCTCTAGAAACAGCAAAGACATGAACCTCATCTGCATTAGACAGGGAATGAACCACATCATGAGCTCCAGCGCTGCAGACACTGATTTGTTTCTAGGCCTTCCCTGCAGTTAATATTTGATAAGTTCGTTACTGCCTGACCTATAATGTGGTTTTTTTTACTGCTCTTTGACGCAGGTTGAAGATAGTCAAAGAGAAGGCTCTGCCAGATATTGAAAATTACATGTTTGAGAACCACGACCAGCTTCGACAGGCAGCCACAGAGTGCATGTGCAACTTGGTGGTCAACAAGGAGGTAACTCGCTGGCCACCTCCCACCTGCCCCTGTGAGGAGCTGTCTCTCAGTGTGTTGGGATCTCTGGGGGTTTTTAGGTTCAGGAGCGATTTGTGGCTGATGGCAATGACCGGCTGAAGTTGGTGGTGTTGCTGTGTGGTGAGGATGATGAGAAGGTGCAGGTTGCAGCAGCAGGAGCCCTGGCCATGCTTACAGCAGCACAAAAGAAACTCTGCTCGAAGATGACTCAAGTGGTAAGGCCATAACTCTGACTGTGGGCAGTGTGGATGTACCCTGCAAGGGTCCTGGCTCAGGTGGGAAAATCCCTCTCAGAACAAAGATGCAATTTACCAGTTTGATACCGAGGAACCTGGAGAAGCTGGGACCTGGGTGTGCATGCTCTTAGTACATTTTGCTAAATAACCTGAAATCCAAACCTTGTTTCACCCTGAAATGAGAAGAGCTTGATCAATAACCTACTGAGCTTTAGAGATCCCAAAGGATCTCCCTTCTCTGCACAGATGTGTAGGCTCTGAGAACCCAGATCATGCATGGCTGGGTGTCTGAAACACTGTGGTTGAGAACTCCTGAACCCTGTTGTGTTGCACACATGATTGGACTCTGGAGCTTGTTAAGATAAAAATGATTAATCAAGCCAAAAGAGACACTCAAGAAGATTGGGTTGGGGGAGTGTCCTGGTCATCTCAGGTGTGTCAATACTCTGGTCAGATTCTTTTCACAGAGATTATGCAGCAGCCTAAACATGGAACAAATTTCATGTTGTGCCAGTGCCATGAAAGATTCTGACTTTAGTGTAAGAAAAATTAGGTTCAAATGTTTGGAATCAGGTTTCCTCAGTTAAAAAATGAAATAACAATAAGTGACATGAGTATTGTTCTTTCTTCCGCTGAAGGAAGCAGAATTCATGTTCTTGGTTGAGATATTCTTCAGATCAATCCTAATGACCTCTCTTTCCCTTCCAGACCACCCAGTGGCTTGAAATCCTGCAGAGGCTCTGCTTGCATGACAACATGGAGGTCCAGCACCGAGGACTGGTCATTGCTTTCAACTTAATCAGCGCTGACAAAGAGCTGGCAAAGAAGCTGATGGAGTCAGAGCTCCTGGAGATCCTGACCTACATCGGGAAGCAGGAGGATCACCCCAAGAAGCAGCACATCATTAGTGTGGCACGGGATTGCCTCACCAAGTGCATGGACTATGAGCTCATCAAACCTCTCTCTCAGGCATGAGGGAATGAAAAGCACCAGAAAAGGCTGAGTGTGGGGGGGGGAAAAATGGAGAAATATGGAAAAGCGAGAGCCATGAGGAGAATCTAGTGCCATTGTCCAAGCACTGACAGCTTTGGAGGATCATAAGGTGTATGAGGAAAAGGAGAGAATTTGCCTGGGAAATTTGAGAAGTCTCCATCTGAGTAATTCCCAGATGGTGTAAATCCTTTCTCTGCCCCCATTCAGCTGATAATGATGACAGCTTCAAGGCCCAGCTGTAAAAGAGTTGGCTGTGTTGGAGGTGTGTCAGGAGGCTCTTGGAGGGAAACTCAACAAAGCTGAAATCTATTCTGCATCCACCTTCAGCTCCTGGTACTCCTGGAATTCCCAGCAATGGTGGAACAGGGAGGGTTAAGTGCCTTCTATTCTCGAGTTAGAAAATTGGATTTTAGCTCTGTGCTTTTTTGTTCATTATTGTAAGTTGTGTGCCAAAGTGTGAGGATGGTGGATGAACTCTTAGTAAATTCACTCCTTTGTTCCATGTGAAATTCCTGTTCTGATTTTATTAGGCAAAAGGAGAATCTAAGGCAAGTCTCACTTGCAGTCTTGCATCACACCTGGAAAAATGGAGTAAGTGGTAGCACAGGTTGATCTTTCACTCCTCAAAAACCATCCAGTGCTGCCCAAATGCAGCAGAGTCACCACAAAGGTGTCACACCAAGGCACAGGGAACATTGAAAATACCCCATTTATGAAAAAAAAACCAGAATGAGAAGCAACCCACCAATGGGTCATCATATTAAACTTCATTACATAAATATTTTAATTTAAGCACAGATTCTTAATGCAGTCTGTGGACAACACAAAAGATAACAGACCCTTGCTTTAGTTCCTGGGGGAAAGTCCCTAAGCATGTAATAAATATAATCTTACTCAATCATGATTTAAATACTAACTCAAATGCATATATATTTCTGATCATACTAAATATCAGTGATGCTCACAACAGGCATAGCATGATAGAATGTTGAGGTTTGGGGTTATGAAAAGAACCATGGGGATAGTCTTTTCTTGGCATGTTAAGGAAAAAACATAAATGGAAAGTGCCTCTAGTGTCCTGAATTTGGAAAAGATTGAAAATTTTAACTAATAGGTTTGATAACCTAAAGGCAAATTTATTTGGAGGGTGATTCCAGCTCTATTCAATGAATGTAATCACGTTCAGTTAAATCACTGGTGCTTTATAATCACAGCAGGGGGGATATCAGACCATTCTTCCAAACCGAGGGAGCCACATTCCGTGGTGGAAAATATGGTTTGTTTTCTACCAGCCTTCAGTCTTTGGATATCCAGTTTTAGGGTTTTTGAATCTGGCTTTCGAAAGTACTTTACATTAACTCTACACAGGTTTACCTAACAAGCATCTCTGACACTAAGACAAAATGCCATTGGTATTAAAGGGCAAAGTTTCCCTTCTCCCACTAAAGCCTCTCTTTGGAGCCACTGGCCTCTACTTACTGACTGCTGCTGAAGTTGAGTGGGGAAATAACTTCTGTAAAAGGCATTTATTGGCATTTTTTAGCTAAAACATGGACAGAACATCCATTTAACATTTAACAGTTAACAGGCACCTCAGGCTTCCTCAGGGCGGGAAACGCTCGCACCGCCCCCAGCTCCTCCAACGCGCCTTCCTATTGGCTTCCGCCCGCAGAGCTGCGCGCTGTGATTGGTTGTTTCCACCGGAGGGGTGGGGCAAAGCGGGCGGCTCCGCCCCGGCGCGGCCGGGCCTGTGGGAAGGGAGCGGCCCTTGTGTGAGGGGACACGGGGACATGGGGCACCGGCGGAGGGCAACGGGGTTCCAGGGAATGTCGTGGGGCAGCTGAGGGCTCGGGCTGTGGAGGGACGGGGCCTGGGAGGGTGAGGGGATGCGGAGGCGGCTGTGGGGGCTGGCTGAAGGAGGAGAACCTGACTGAGGTAGGGCATGGAGGGAGGATATCTGGGATCCTGGGGGATGCGGGGCCGGGGTAGGGCGGACACGGGCGGGGGAACTGGGGACTGAAGAGCTCCAGGGACCTGGTAGGGAGGATACAAGGAAGGAGATGGGGAGAGAGTGCAAACATGTGGCATGAGGGAAGGGAGGGATCCAAACAGGCCTCTGGACCCTTGGAGAGACAGTGACTGCAGCAGCATTTACAGGTATGACACGGTTTTTCCCTCTTGCGTTTGCCTGGTACTGGCTCTCCTGACCTTGGAATCCCGGTTTGTGACCTGTCTTCCGCAGCTCCTGCTCGGTTGTAGCAGGAATGTCACCTCCCTCCCGGTGTTCCCCTGCTGCACGTGCTTCATCCTCCCAGGGAGGAGGAAACCTCCCAGCCCCTGGCTTGGGAGCAGGCTCCTTACTGAAGGCAAACAGATTTGCCCAGAGCAATGATGAGCGAAGTATAGTCTGAACTGGTATTGCCGAGACTCCATGTCTCTGCTCTGACCAGGGCATGATCGCGTAATCTTCTCTCTGAGCTACTTCAGGCTAAGCTCGTCTGCAGGGAACAGCTTTGCTGTTCTTGAGACTTTGATGCACCCTGAGAACAAATACTAAGGATTTTTAGCAATTTCTTTTAACGGCAGAAAAACAAAGCCTTGATTTGAAGAGTAACTCAAATACTTGTTGCTGTAGCATTACTGTGAGCTTGCAGTGAGGGGAGGTTGTGGGTTTTCTCCTGCATGTGCCATGGATCACGAAACTCCAGGTACTCTGCCACTGTGTCCCCTCTGTAAGTGCAATGCAGACTCTGAGCTGTCTGTCCTATAGAAGCTCATTAGCAGTTCATTCAGCTGTATTCTCATTTAGTGATTGCCAGCAGGGAGCCAGGAGTATTTTTGGAATGAAGTGCAACCCCTGTGGGACTGAGAGGAAGCTCAGGAAGAGAGGTGGGGCTATTCTCTAAATCAGTTTTTTGTTCTTTTCCAGGTCCTGATGACATCTTTATATTGATTTCTCTCTTCTGTGGAGAAGGAAGCATCTATGGGGAATACATACCTAGGTGTGCGTTCTGGTGCTTTCCCCTTAACAGGAGAAGCCACTTAGTTTCTGTTAAGGAAGTAGCAAAAACTCAGTTGCTTCATGCAATGATTTGTGAACACTTCCTACATGAGCTGTGAATGTGCCTTAGGTTCACTAAGGAATTTTTAAAAGACTGCAAAGTCAAGTTCTGGCAGTGAGATACTGAACTCCAGTGCTGCTGTTATTGTTGATGAAATTGTACTGAGCAACACCAAAGCATCCTGAGGGCTTATGTGGTACATGACTGTATAGAAATCACAAATGTATGTAAGTCCAAAGGTTGGTTTAATAAAGCTGGTGCTCTCTGAAAAAACTTCTCTTGTCAATCTTTAGCCCATCGTGGTTTTAAGAACACAATTAAAAAGCAGATAAATGGGAATTTTTCTATAACCCCAGTTGGTTTTGTAGCTTTGTTTTAGAGCAAGAAACCTGACAAATGAGTATTTATTTGACTGCTAAGGACAGGAGGTTTCAAAGGAAACAAATCCAAGTTGGCATCCTGCAGCCATCTCCAGGAACACAAAATCTGCCAGATAACTGCCCAGCCTGTGACTGGGGTGGGTTTCATGCTTGTTACTCAGCTAAGCTTTAAAGGGCAGTTTATTGTGTAAAATAGTAATTACAGCTGCTCAGAACTGGGAGGCTTCCATGTGGGTGGTTATAGGCAGGTCTTGGTTGGCCAAATGCTAGTTTGGCAGGGACAGGGTGTTTTGCAGGAGTGGAAAGCAGCCAGGGCCTGGCAGAAGGGCAGCTGGCGGGCATTTTGGGAGAGGAAGAGGCAGGAATCCTTGGAGAAGGAGCTGGAAAGGCCCTGGAGCAATGTGGGATCAGGGAACTGTTGTGTGTTAGTCAATCCTGCATCAGAGGGACGATGAGCCTTCCCAGGAGCCCTGCAGTGCTGGTGGGTGAGTGTCCCACGCCTGCTCAGCTTCTCCCTGAGCAGCAGACAAATAACTGGGAAAGTACAGGAAGGATAAAAGCAAAATAAACCTATCCTGAAAAGGAATCATCACTCAAATGCTTATTAATGCTTACTTAAATGAGCTGTTGGCACTGGAGTCACCGCGACAGTAACAAAAAGTAAAAAGTGATTTGCAACCTCAGAAAATCTCACACCTTGATGTGATTTGTCTTTCAGTAAGATGTGTGTGCTTTTATTGGCTCTCTAAAGGAAGAGAGGATCCTGTAGCTACTGGAGAAGGGAGAAATGAGACAGTTTTTATTATTATTCCACAGTGGCACAGGTGGAAGGGTCAGGGAGGTGTACAGAGATGATAAAGCATGAGGAACAAATCTCGTTTATTACAGTAGGTGTTTTGGGAAGATGCAAATTACTGCATTTTCCCACATTATTCAATAACGTTACTCTCTTGCTTACAGGTGAGGGAGGATAGTGGAGATTTTTATCTTCGGAAGTCGAGCTAAAGTGGAGGGAAAATGAGATACCTGGTTCCGTGGATTAAATGTTAGAAGATATCTCTTAATCTGGAAGGACAGAGTGGGGTCCTGTACTTCGTGCAGCAAATTTTGCTCTTGTATCCTCTGAGCACTGCCACCATGATATCTGGAGCACTGCTGCTCCCTAGAGTCAGGAAAACAACCTTCCATCCTGAAAAATCAGCTGTCAAGCAAGAGCCAACCGTGCCACACAGGTCTTCTTTCCTCCTGTGTTCAGTGGAAGGATGTTTTGTTCTGATATGAATGTGCTACATGGCTGGGGCTGGAATAACTGCAATGTAATGCTCAGACATTAAAGATCCTCAGCCTACAAAATGCTAATCTTACATCCACTGTCATCACATGGAAAGATGAAAGCAGCTTTAGCCTCATCTCTTATGTAAATAGAGCCCCCAGAGGAGCAAACTGTTTTTTCAATAACCAGAAAAGAATTAAATTAGGTTCTCAATCAAGAAAGAATTTTGCTTTATAAAAGCTGATGATAACAGACATAAAGACTTATTTAACAATAAACCACTCTCATCAGTTGGCAGTTTGTTTTAATCTGGTTTGTCATTTTCTCTCTTGTGCAGAAAATGTCACATTCCTCTTGTCCCTTTAAAGAGTCAAAAGTCTTAATTTAGAGCCGTTGATGTGATGGGAATTAGGAGGGTGATGTTCTCAATTCCAAGGTGAAGAGCCTGAAAGTGCAGGAGACTGAAGAGCAGAGGTTTAAGCCTATCTCCACCTCTGCCAAAGCCAGAGCTCACCCTGGGCAGCACGAGGGCCTGGGAAGCTGCCCAGGGAGGAAAAACTTGCCTAGAGAATTTCCCTACCTCTTTAATTTGCTGGCTCATGCCCTCAAGCAGGACCAGTGCTGCTCTTTGATCCTCACATCTGCATTCCTCTTACCCAAATCAGTGTTTCCTCCCTTTCAGCTGCTCTTTTAAGGCATTTCTGTGCTGGCTGACAGGCTGGGGCTGTGTGATCTCTCTGCAACTCCCAGGATGTTTGACCAGCTTATCAACAAAGGGCAGAGCAGTGCCAGAATGTGCCAAGGCACAGCTGATGAACCACCAAGTTCAAAGGCGCTGTAGAGCTCACGGAGGAGCCGTGGCCATCCGAAGCCTTCCATGGGATGCAGAAAGAGGTACTGGAGCCTCCTGGAAGCCTTTCAGCTCTCGGGGGAGTAGAGTTTGACCAGGTGCTGCAGCTCTGTGGCATAACCTGTGACTGGGCAGTGCTGGTGGGCCTTCACGTAGCTGTAGGCACAGCGGTAGCAGAACACGAAGCCGGACGTGGCCAGGGCCGTGGCGTTCACGCGGACCTTGCGGCACAGGGGGCACACAGTCTTCAGGCTGGGCAGGAGGGCTGAGCTGGGCTCGTGCTCCAGGTGCACAGGGGGTGGGGGAGTGGGGAGTGCTGTCAGAGCCTTGATGGTCTCCTGGTTTTCCGAGGAGTACCACCAGTCCAGGAACTGGAGGAAGAACACGCTGACGGACAGGCCGGTGGACAGGGAGAAGGCAATGCCGCCCAGAGCCTTCCTCAGGGCTGACTGCACTCGTGAGGTGATGCTGGAGCAGAGAGAAGTAAGGAGAGATGGTTACTACTGCATATTTATCCATCTAGAAACCATAGGAAAAAGCACTTGGGGAGTCACTGCTTCATACAGCTCCTTAATGCTAAGTTAGTTGGTCAGCATATCTCATGTTTGCACTTACTAGGATGTTTCAGATTCTTTTTGTATTTTAAGAAAGATCCAAATCCTGTTAGTTCAGAAGTCTAAGTTTGGATTAAAGGGTCCTGCACCACAGAGCATTTCACTCCTGGATCAATGAAATGAATACCATTTCACAGGGTATTCAGTGTGGTCATGACTAGTTGCTGCTTAGGAAAATCAAAGAACTAAGCTTCAATCCTTTCAGCAACACTGCTACAACTGCTGCCCCTCCCCTGTTGGAAAAGTGCAGGGGAAGACTGAACAGGACAAAGACTTGCATGCCCAAAAACACCCCCAAACTGCAATTTTATTATCACAAAATCGTTTCAAGCTAATCCCTGCTACTGGCTTCCTTATTTTCACTCACAATACACCCCTTTGGAACACAATTTGCCAAAGAGAACTTTCATCTTGAATTTTTGGAGAACAAGGCACTTTTACTTGCAGCATCACCTCTAAGTTAACACACCCACAGAACCCCTTGGAGAGCAGCAGCTGAGCCAGGTTCTGCCCTACCTGTGTGTTTGACCTGGGGTGCTTTCAGTCCACTTCTTCTCCAGGGCCTGCATGTCCTCCACAGTCAGTCTGACCAGGCGGACACCAGCCAGTTTCAGCATGGGGGAATGGTGCTCAGCCTTGCCCAGGATGTAGCATAGTTGCTGGATAAGAAACCAGCCCTCCCAGGTCATGTTTACATAGGGGTAGGCAGCTAGAAAAGCTCTGTAGAATCGCTTCCAGGATGACGACGGAGGGTGGATGGAGTACTCATCCTCTTCCCTCAGGCTGGACACCAGTTTCTCCAGCTTTCCTTTCAGGTAAGGAACAAGAACCAGCAGGAGCAGAGACTTCCAGTGCTGCCTCTTTGGCAGGCCAGCCGTGGCCAGAGGTCTGCCACCTCCCATGGGGATCCTCTTTAAGCTGTAGAAGTTCTCGGAGAAGGACGCGCTGCACCTGGCCAGGTAGTGCTGCTGGAGCAGCAAATCCAGAAGGACGTAAATCTCATCAAACCAGTGCCACAGGAAACCGTATCGGCCAGGATTAGACTCAGCAAGCACCTATTGTGCAAGGAACATAGAACAGGAGCAATCACAGAGTGGTTTGGGTTGGAAGGAACATTAAAGATCATCTGGTTCCAGCCGCTGCCATGGGCAGGGACACCTTCCACTATCCCAGGTTGTCCAAGCCCCGTCCAACCTGGCCTCGAACACTCACAGGGATGGAGCAGCCACAGCTTCTCTGAGCAACCTCTGCCAGGGCCTCCCCCACTCTCACAGGGAAGGACTTGAAAGCGTTGTAAAGTGCTAAATCATAAATGACACCAGCCATAAACGACACCTCTAATTCACAACACAAGCCAGCTGGCTCACAACTGTCCCGCCGCCTGTGAGTGCCGCCGGAGTTACACTCCGGCCCCTCTCCTCTCCTCTCACCCGCGGCCCACCTCGCCCTCACCTTGACCAGGTGCTGCAGGGCGGGTTTCACGGCGGCCATCAGGCTGTCCTGGGCCACTGCCTCGAACACGGAGGGCCGCTCCCCGCCGGCCGGGGCGGCCGTGAGGTGCGCGCCCACCTCCGCCATGACACCGCCGCGCCGCCCCGCTCCGCCGCCAGGGGGAACCTGGATCTCACCCCGCCCCCCGGAAGCGCGGTCCGGCGGCGCTCCGCCCGCTGCCGCCTCTCTATGGTGGCGGGGCGCGGCCGCTCTGGGCGGGGGAGGGTTTGATCTCGCTGCTCGCGAGTCCGCCCGGCCCCTCCGCTTCCGGTTCCGCCGCCGCCCCCCGCAGCGGTGAGTCCGGTCCGTGAGTGGGGCCGCGGCTGAGGGCACTGGGACAGGCGGGAGGGGCCCTGGGAGGGGATGCGGGAGGGTGAGGGGCACCAGTGCGGTACTGGGAAGAGGGACTGCGATAGGGCCGGGAGGGGCACTGGTGGAGTATTAGGAGGGGCTGAGGGGGTGATTGGAGCGGATATTGGGAGAGGTGAGGGGCACTGGTGGGATGCTGGCATAGGGTGGGGAGGGGGTGCTGGGAGGAGTTGTGGGGAACTGGGGTAAGGTGGGGAGAGATGGTGGTTAGGGAGGGGCTGGCGGATGGTGGGAGGGCGCTGGGAGGGGACACCGGGGGGAGATGAGGGGTGGGGACACTGGCATAGAGTGGGAGAGGTGAGGGGCACTGGTGGGGTACTGGGTGGGACACCTGGGATAGGGTGGGAAGGGGCACTGGAGGGAGGTGGGTGATACTGGAGTAGGCTGGGGAGAGTCGCTGGTGAGGCACTGGGAGTGGCTCTGGTGATGTACAGGAAAAGGATGGGGGGGTCACTGGGAGGACTGGGCAGGTGGATGCAGAGGAATTGGAGGGTGAAGAGTGGGGTCACTGTACCCTGGGAGGAGACACTGGTCTGGGGTGAGGTGGGGGTGCTGGGTGATGGACTGGGATGGGAATGAGCACAGTGAGCTACTGGGATACTGGTGGGACCAGGCAGGGATAAGGGCTGGGTGCTGAAAGGGACTGGCAGGCATTACTGGGGCTGGGAGTGCTGGAGAGGGGAACTGGGATTGGAATGCTCCTGCAGCTAGGGGATACTGGGAGAGATCTGGGGAATGGTGCTGAGGGGGAAGGGCTGGTGGACTGGGGTCTTGAGGGGGGTACTGGGGTGCCAGTCTGGAGTGTGGTGGGTGCTGGGAGTCCTGCTGGAGCTGTGGGAGGGGCTGGCAGCAAAGCTGGGATGGGGCTTCCACGGAATGGGGAGGTGACAGGAGGAACAGGTGGAATGGACACCACCAAGGGGGTGTTTGGTCTCCAAGGTGGAAACAAAATCCCTGCACCAGCACAAGTTCAGAGCTGCAGGCACAGCTCTCCCTCTGCCATCTGCCTTCCATTGTTCTGTTCATCTTCTGGTTCCCCAGTGGCCCTGGGCCACACTCGGGCTGTCATGCAGCTCCTTGGGAGGCTTTCCAGGAAAAATGGGTGGCACCACTTGCCCTGGAGTTAAACCAGGGATCACTTGAGAGATTATGGGATTGATGGTTTCAATGTCAGGAGCTTGGCTCAATCCCAAGGCCCTTAGACCTGCCACCCTCCTGTGTGGGATCAGTGCTGGGAAGTGGGTCAGGTTGACTGGAGTTGTGTGTGAGGTCAAGCAGGTGGTGGTCAGACACAGGATCAAGTTTTCTGTGTGGTTTTAGGCTGAGGAGGCTTATCTTACTTTAGTTCAGCGTGCATTGAAATCTCAAGCCACTGTTTGTAGTGTTAAGCATTGCTGGAGCTTTCTGGAGCCATTCCTCTTTCTCATCTCTTCTTGTTTGCTGGGGTTGGATCAGGAGGAGGCTTTTGCTGTCACCTTTGAACACCTCTTACCTGTTTCCATCTCAGCAAGTGCTGGGCACAGAACAATAGTGAGGAGAAGGCGATCTGAAATAGATTTTTATTCTGAAAATACCTTGGTTCTCCTTGGTTTAGATTTGTGTATGAGGAGCTGGCATTTTCTGCAGTCACACAAACAGCAGTGTTTTAAGTATCTGGGCTGTTTTGGTTCAATTTGCTGTAAACCATGCTGAGATTGTTAGTGATGAGATAATAGCCAGTGCTGCTGGCAGGCTGTCTCTGAACAGTGTGCAAAGCCAGCTCTGACACACATGAAGCAGCAATCTGTGTGCTCGTGAGGAAAAAGAGCTTTATCCTGTGCTGCGCTTGGAATAGGGCAGTTTGGTTATTGGCCTCAGTCAGCTCTCATTTCCAGCTGTCAAAGGAGGTTGGAAAGACATGGGCTGTGCTTGGCCCTGTCTGGCTGTTTCTAGGATTCTTTGTGTTTCCAAGTACCTGAAAGGAAAAAAACCAGCAAAATACCCTGGTTTTGGGGTTTAACGACCATCTCTGAAATTCCAAGGTTCCTTCCTCTCTGTGTGTAGCTTTATGCAACTGGGCTGATGTTTGTGGTGGTTGGTTTGGTTCCCCCCCGCCCTCGATTTGCTCTCTAATCTGCTGCTCTGGCCCCAGCTAAAGCTGTATTAGAGTAGCTCAGCTGAGATGTGACCCTGGATGACAAATCCCCACATAATGCAAACGAAGAACCACGTTAGTGCTTTTTGCATGGCACTGTGCCAAATACTCTCGCAGAGAAAAACATTTTAAGTCTTCCTTTTAAGCTGGGCTCAAACCCGAAGGACTCTGTCAGCAATAACACTGCAGCTGAACACAGACTCTGATTTTAATTACAAAACAAGGGCCACAGCAGCCTCTGCTTTTGGGGGGCTGTGAGATTTTTGCTGGAAAAATTGCACTCATTGTGGCTCATGTGGCTTTCCCAACCTAGTTTTGGAGGGAGGTTAAACCTCCTCTGCACGAGGAGTGTGTTCCCAGAGCTGTCTCCAGACACAGTTTGATCTTCAGCTTGGCAGGAGCAGAAAGGGAGAGAAATCAAACCAAACCCAGTAATTCAGCTTTAATTTGACGAGGTGGTAACAGGGCAGGCAGCAGCTCCAGGAAACTGGGAAAAGCAACAGGTTATTCCTCATCCAGATGTTTGGCAATTGGACAGGATGACTCCACGGGAAAGGGGTGGAAATTGGGGTGTTACCCCCCAGCTCCTGCTGGGAATTCAGCTGCTGAGGTGTTAAACTGGTCCAGGTGCTTGGGGGGAAAGGAATGGTGGTGGCATTGGGGTTGGTGAGGGGATGAGGAAGGCAAGGGTTAAGGAACAATAATCTGATTGCACTGCTGGGCAGTGCTGGAGTTCAGAGCTGTGCTGGTCCTTTTGTTGCTGAGCCAGCAAGACCTGCAGGGTTTGGAGGCCAGACAGGCAGCATTTAGGGAACAGATGATTTCCTGCTTTGCTGGCAGCCTTTAAGGTCATGGAAGGATGTGTAGGAAAAGGGGAATTGGGGGGAAAAAAAAAGTTAGAAAAAGGAAGGAAGAAATGATAAAATCTTTTTTTGAGATGGTTTTAGGGTCATAGTTCCTAGCATTGATACAGACTTCTATCAAAAGCCCTAAAACTGCCCACTTCTCTGCTTGTTTCGAAAATTGTTTCATATTTGTCACAGAGCTGGCAATTGTAAGAATAAGATGATGGATGTCCACCTATGTTCTGGCAATTCCTGTATTCCAAGGCATTAATTTAGTTCTGTGGAGCAAGAGAAGTGCTGCTGAGACCCCTCCCGTGGCTCTGCTGAGCACTTGCTGCTCCAACAGCGTTTTTCCATCCTGTCCACAAAAAAAAAAAAAAAAAGCAGAGCAGCGCTGAAATAATGAGCGTTGTGTGTGTGTCTCAGAGGTGGGATGTCAGATCTTGGCAGAGAAATATTTCAATTTCAAGCTTGAGAGAACTGAAAAGTAATGGCTTTTCTTTTCAAAAAACCACTGTTTTGCATCTCCTGGGAACAAAAGGAGGGAAAGGAATGAAAGGCCTGGGGGTGGGTGTTGCAAGTGGGGTTAATTGTGCCTTCCATCAAGATGCAGCACAGGCAGATATCGTTAGGGGGAGATGACGGTTTCTTTTGTCTGAAACATGGACTTCTCACTGCCAGGCGAGACACTGGATGTGCTTTTCCTTGGAAAATGAATCTGTGTACCCAGGAAAGACAGCTGCAGAGCATACCAGCATCTGCTGCTTATAAAGAGTTCAAAAAATGCCTTTTGCCTGCTGAGACTGAGAATTTGGGCAGCTGGGCTGAGCACCACTGTTGTGTTTTTACCAAGCCCTTGGAATCCCTGGCTTTGCCAAGTAATGCCAGCAGCAGGTGCAGAATGAAGATTGGGGAACTCGTGCCTGGGAATGTGAAGCTTTTGCTTCTTCCCTCTCTCACCAGCCGTCCTTGCTGCAAGTTCCTGCCTCACAAACTGGGTGTTGCCACCAAACAACGTTTGGAGCTGACTTGTTCTTCTTTTATTCTTCTTATTTTCAGGTGTTTTAAAGAACTGGAACCATGACGGACTCCAAATACTTCACGACCAATAAAAAAGGTTGGTGTTGAGCTGGTGCAGTGGATTGGAGGTGGTGGGTGGCTATTTTTGCACAGCTTTTTTAACTGCATGCAGGAGAACTTGTGCTTTTCTGGTAGCTCTGTCCCTGTTTCTCTTCTTAATCATCCAGGGAGAAACTTCCAAAGTAGGTCACATGGTGACAAAAGACAAAACTGGAATATTATATGGTTTTATGATGCACAAAATGGCCCAAATTGCTGCTTTTTCAAGCATCAGAAAGCAAAGCATTGGGATTTGAGTGCAGATCTGGCCAGAAACAAAGTTTTAGTTATGGGCTAACAAGTTCCAGACTGAGATGGTTGTTAAGATGGGCATCACAGGATTAAACTGATGTGAGGAATTTGATAGTTTGGATATATACATTAAGCAAACATAATGGGTTTTCCTGTTGCCATTTTTCTCCAAAGCTGCAAGTGCTCTGTTTGACTTTCCTGTGCCGTTACTGCAGGTGTGGTGGTCACCTCACCTCAGGACAAACTGCTGCCCTTAAAAATGGGAAGCCTGGAAAGGATCTTTGGGATTATTTTACTCATTCAGCTGTTTCAGAGCAGAGTTTGTTCTGCTGAGACTGTCCCAGGCAGATTTTCTAACCTGTTCTTGAACAAAACACTGTTGCTGAGTGCAATTTAAGCCTGATCATTCTCCAGCAGATGTGGAAAATGGTTTGCATTAACCTCTCCTTTGCAAAATGGCTGAGTGCTTCCTCTGAATGCTTGCCAGTGAAAAAACCAACACTGTTGATCTATTTATGTGTCATTAAGCTTCACAATGAGCTCGTAAATGAAGCTAATGCAGTTGACATCTTTCTAAGGAGCAGCTCTAGAAGTTCAGAGCTGAAGGCAGGTTTTTGTGGGCTGCAAGGAGCCAGCCTGGGCTGGGTGAGAGCTGGAACTGGCTCAGCTCTGCTCCAGGGCTCCAGCTCTGGGTGAGTAATGCCAGGCTCTCCCTCAGGCAGGAGGGATGACAAGTGGTCTCTGCACTGCAGCAGCTTCTCTTCTTGCTTGGAGTCCCTGGCAGTCTCTCTGTGTCAGATTTTAATTAGTGCTGCTGCTCTGAGCAAGTGTAGGGATGGAAAGTTGGTGCTAGAATTTTGTCAGGGATATTTTGATGTTTGTAGTGTGTGCTCAGGCTGTGGCTCCCAGTGGGAATGCTGTTGCCTGTCCTTCCTGAGGAAAGCTCTCTGCCTGTCTGTTGGGAGCATTGTTGTTCTCACAGCACTACCTCTGTCTGGAACAGACCTGATAAGCACCCTTTTGCACATGTTGCTTTATTTTATAAACTTGCTCTGCCACTTTGGTGACCCAGCCTGAACTGGCTTTCTACAAGAATTAATGCTTTGGGAACCTTGGAATCCAGGCAAGCTATGTTACATGCAGCTTTTCATAGTGGTAGCTCTGTCTTTTTAGCTTTTTTCCACTGGACTAAACACATGCTGTCCTGTTTCAGGAACCACAGCGTTTGGGCTCCACTCCAGCTTTCTCAGGAAGCAGGCAAGGATGAGCAAAACTTCAAAAGTCTGGGCAGAATTCCTAGCTTAGTTTGTTTCTTGCAGGCACGAATCTGGCATCTCCAAGTATCTTTTCATGCTGGTTATGTAATGGTTGCCTCAGAGAAACAGATGCTCCAGGGATGTGATTTGGTGTCCTGGAGGTGGGAGAGCTGCCACATGTAGCCTGGTTCTTGTTTGTGGCATTTCCTTCTGCAAGGTGGGGTCATGTCAGCCCCTTGAGTGTTGCAGCTTTGCTTCTCAGTGAACCACGTTCTCTACAAGGTCTGACAGCTTTCAAGTTCAGCTGGACCAGTTTTATGAGAATAGCAGGCCAAGAAAGCAAAAATTCACTCTTTGAATTATCCCTAAAGCGAGACCCTTTTCTTCTCCTGAGAGGCTCAATCTGATTTTTTTTTTTGTCTTCTGCCAGGAGAGATTTTTGAACTGAAGGCTGAACTCAATAATGAAAAGAAAGAAAAGAGGAAAGAAGCTGTAAAGAAGGTTATTGCAGCCATGACCGTGGGGAAGGATGTCAGGTAAAAGCAGCTTGTACCTGTGTCAGCTCAGGCTGTCCTGGGACTCAGGTGTGGTGACACATGTCTGTGGAACAGCTCTGAGTTTGGCACCTTGGTGAGAATGGCCGTGTCCTCGCCTGTGCTGTGCCTGAGTCACAGGGTCCTCAAGCTCCTTGCTGTCACTGAAAGCAAGTAAAATAACTCTTTTCAGTGTGGGTTTACCTCAGGAGCCCTTTTTATTTAAAACATATCCAGAATCCAGCCATTTTGTGCGTCACTTTAGGTGATGTTTTCTTGCCGCTTCCTGGCTTTTAGTATTACAAAGGTAATTCCAAGTTTTTCTTAGCCTTATCTGGCACAGCATAAATTTAAGCTACATTTTAAAATGGATGATTTTTAAAATAAGCCTGCTAAAGGATACTGGAATTTACTGTCCCCAACACTGTTTTCTGAGACAACCAGAAAAACCTGTTTGAGTGAATGCTTTCTGCCTTCCAGCTTCTGTTCCTGGAGCCTAGCAGAGAGGCAGAAATTCTGGATTCATGGCAGTGTGGTCTGTTGCCACGGAAATCAATATAAGGTTGCAAATTTAGCATCATGACTTCACCATAGAATGAAGGAACTTATAAACTGGAAGGGAAAAAAAACCCTAATCTTTTTTGCCAGCAGCATTTACCCTTCACCTTTAGATCCCCACAGCAATCCTGGGAGCTGCAGAATCTTTGTGTAACTTCCTGTGTTATTCTGCAGTGCTGTTTACAGATGGCTGCTTGACATTTGACTGAAACCCAGCTTGACAGTGTTTAAGCTTCTAATCACTCTGGGCTTTACTAGTTTGAAATTTGGCAGGTTCTTCAGAAGTGTCCTGCATCACCAAAACATTTATTTTAAAGCAACTTTTTTTCTCCTGTGGGTTCATTTCCAAGCCTGGCGTGATAGAATTTTCTTGTTTGATGAACACCCCAGTTAAAACACTGTCATGGTTTGAGAAAAATTGCATTCGTTTTCACCTCTTCCTGTGTTAAAGCCATAGCAGAGATTAAATGATTATTATAAAAGCCCTTGCAAACTGCTTTGAAAGGGAAGGTGACCTTTCATTAAACAGCAGGGTGCTTAAAGTGGAACTCCAGTTGTTCTGGCTTCCTTGATATTGTTACTGTCCCCTCTGCATGCTGTGCAACCTCTGTTTTTTATCTTGTGGGTGGCAGTGTGGATCTACTGAAGGGCAGGAATGCTCTGCAGAGGGATCTGGACAGGCTGAGGTCAGTGGTGTGAGGCTCAGTGATATGAGGTCCTGCACATGGAACACTCCAGGCTTGGGGAAGAGCAGCTGGAAAGCTGGAAAAGGACCTAGGGGTGATGTCAGCTGTGGCTGAACATGAGCTTTGTGTGCCCAGGTGGCCAAGAGAGCCAAGGGCACCTGGCCTGTATCAGGAATAGTGTGGCCAGCAGGACCAGGGCAGTGATTGTCCCCCTGTGCTGGGCACTGGTGAGGCCTCACCTCAAATCCTGGGGGCAGTTAGGGGCCCCTCATGACAAGAAAAACATTCAGGGGCTGGAGTGTGTCCAGAGAAGGGAATGGGCTGGAGCACAGGTCTGAGGAGTGAGGGAGCTGGGGGGGCTCAGCCTGGGAAAGAGGAGGCTCAGGGGCGACCTTCTCACTCTCTAAACTCCCTGATGGGAAGGTGGAGGTGGGGGTCAGTCCCTTCTCCCAACTAACAAGTTCCAGGATGAGAGGAAATAACCTCAAGTTGTGCCAGGGAGGTTCAGATGGGATTGTAACAGGCTGCCCAGGGCAGTGGTGGAGTCACCAACCCTAGAAGACTTTCAGAAGGTGTTTAGATGTGGCTCTTGGGGACATGGTGTGGCAGTGCTGGGAGAACTGCTGGTCTTCCCTAACCCAAACAATTCTCTGATTCTATTCTTGCTTATCCTTGTGTTGTCTGTCCAGCTCTCTGTTCCCTGATGTTGTCAACTGCATGCAGACTGACAACCTGGAGCTGAAGAAGCTGGTCTACCTCTACCTGATGAACTATGCCAAGAGCCAGCCAGACATGGCCATCATGGCTGTCAACAGCTTTGTGAAGGTAACCTGCTCCCCTGGCACGGCAGAAAAGGGTCCAGCACAGTGGCTGCCAGCACATCTCTTTGTCCATCAGATTTTGGGAGCTTTAGCTCTGCTTTGGGACTGATAGAGAAGGGTGCTGAATGCACTAGATCTGGGTCCTTTCTGTCACTTGTTCTTTCTGGTTATTGCAGAGGAGATGACTTCAGCACCTCTGTAAATGGCTGTGAGAGAGCCTGCTCCAGGGAGAGCTGCTTCTGTTGTTTTGCTAACTTCTGGTATTGTAAAACAGATTTTATCTGTTTCATCTTCCAGCCTTTGTAGTATCTGAGACATGGATATCAAACTTCCTGTTTGAATGTTCCAGCTGTGCTCTGTGTGGAAAAGCTTTATCTCTGGTGAAACTGAGAGACAGTTCACTGGAAAAACAACAGCCTGATTGCTGGGTTGCCTTTAGTTCTGTTGTCAGGTTGCCTCTCCTTATCTAGGAAATGTTATTTCAGTCCCATGTTGTGCAAGATAAAACCCAGTGCTTAGAAGAAGTTTGAGACTCCTTGTAGAGCATTGTAACATCTGAGACACTGGGGAATGGGACTGAGTTTCAAGTTTCTGTTGTGGTTCTTGAGGCAGAAAGAGGTGAGAAGACCTAAGCTGAGAGGTCTGCTCTTCTGGCCAGAGAGGATGTCCCTGTCTTCCTCTCTGGAAAGAATATTGCCTGTCTCTAAAGTGTAATTCTGTTAGAATGGACTGACAAAATGATATTTTTCATCTCCTGCTTTTTCCCTGCAAGGAAAAGTCTGGTGTCCTTTTTGGCCAGCTGAGGGACAGGTGTTAGTGAAGAGCAAGCATTGACACTGCTCTGCACTAACTCAGCACTTCACACACAGTTCCCAGTTCAAGGTGTGGAATGCACTGGTAGGATGTGAAACCTCTCTTGGAGGCTTTAAAAGTCATTCTTCAGCTGCAGGAAATTTAAACAGTGAAAGGTAAATGCTTTTGTAGGTCATTCTGTAGCCATCCCTTTACAGGCTGATTTTGGAGGAGCTCAGAGATGGAGATGGATTGGATGTATGGAAAATTATGTAGGCTTGGAGTAGGAAATGTTGTATTCCTGTCTGCCTTTTCTTTCTCCTCTTCAGAAAAGCACCTTTAGAGTAGCCTTTGCTTAGTGTTTCATATGTTGTAACTTAAGGGATGTTGTGTTTGGCCTTTAAGAAATAGGCCTTGATGACTGTTGCATTGTGTTTAGTTGTTGATTTTTCCCATTTTATTTCTTGCTCCTTTAAACCAGTAAGGCTGGAAATCAGTAAATTACTTTGTCTGTGGTGAGATTTTGGGTGCAGCGAGGTGCTTCTCCAGCTTAGCTGTAGCTATTGGATGAGGTTGACAGCAGCTTTGCCTGAGAGAAGGAAGGGACACCAAGATGACAGTTTTACAAGATGGAAACAACTTGAGACAGTGTAAAATGTTTCTGTGAAGCAGCAAGTGCCCTTTTATCGCTGATCTGCAATAATTGCCTGGCTCTTAACACGTAATCAGACAGATGCTGCTTGAGCAAGAGCAGCCTGGTTGTGGCTGCAGCAATCAGTGGCTGCTGGTGCAGATTTGTTCATGTTCTGGTGCAGGACTGTGAGGACCCCAACCCTCTGATCCGTGCCCTGGCCGTGCGCACCATGGGCTGCATCCGCGTGGATAAAATCACGGAGTACCTGTGCGAGCCCCTGCGCAAGTGCCTCAAGGATGAGGACCCCTACGTGAGGAAAACTGCAGCTGTCTGCGTGGCCAAGCTGCACGACATCAATGCCCAGATGGTGGAGGACCAAGGATTCCTGGATTCCCTGCGTGACCTGATTGCAGACTCCAATCCCATGGTAACGTCTTCCCAGCGTGTTGCTCGAGTTTTGTGTTGTTTGATGATCAGAAACGTAAAAGGTTTTTCACTGCAGCTGCTGCATCAGGATGGTTTTGTTGGTTAGAGAACACTTGTTGCCTCAGAAAACAGGAAATGTCTTCTGTTGTTTGATCTGTTTGGGATTTTGCCTGTCTTGAGTGCCGCAAAAGTGTAGCTTCCTGGCCAGGTGAGTCAGAGGAGCAAGAAATGTGATGCTGCTGCCTTAGTGACAGCCTGTGG
This sequence comes from Picathartes gymnocephalus, assembly GCA_013390045.1. NCBI lineage: Eukaryota > Metazoa > Chordata > Aves > Passeriformes > Picathartidae > Picathartes > Picathartes gymnocephalus. Next base: position 242,586 of record WEKY01032821.1, read on the forward strand.
CTTTTGCTTTCCTGCAGGCTTTGCCTCTTCTCGGAATAAGAGTTTGGATGAATTCATTTGCTAATGCAGATAAATCCACTGGCTTGTAATGAGTGGAGAAAATCAATGGTAATGTTTTTAATAAAGTTAAGTGAGTCGTCAGAGCAGAGGTGGAGATCATGACCAAGAATTTCACAGGAGTAAATTACCTACTAAATCAGCATTTAATTATGCTTGATGAAGGGTCCACTTCCAAGGCAGGTGTCTCCTGCTATTATTTCGTAACTAAAAGCTGGTGGCCAAGGAATTGAAGTGCCCCACTGCATCACCCTTTCATTCAGTCTTGTTTCCTGCTGAAATCCACGGAGCATACCAATATCATCCTGACCCTTAGCAGAGAAGAAAACTTCTGCAGCTCAGTTTAACTCAGGGTTTAAGGATGTGACTGCTACTTTTTTAGCTCTTTTAGAGGATGAACTCTGGTTAAAGACATAATCTCACATTATTAGGGCAGGTCTCTTTCTGTGGTGCATGAGTTAAACCACAGAATTTCTGTCCTGCTGTAGTCTTTGGACTGCTCAGATAAACCAAGTGCAGGTGATAAGATGCCATCCTCTTTAGCAGGAGAGTGAAGGCTGCTGGTTGCTCTTTGTAGCTCTTTCTAGAGACAGTAAAACTCGAGGTGTCTGACTGTCACAGGCAGCAGTTTGAGTGGTGGTGTTTCTCAGGAGATACAGGCACCTCTTTTCTCTGATATCCAGCTCTTTTACAAATTGTTCTTTTTATCTGCCTCCCTGATTTTTTTTCTTATGCCAGGCTTCTATGTGAATATTGATGACTACTTGAAGATACTTTCTTTGTCTAGGCAGCTCTGAGGCATACAGAGAACACCTGCTGTTCCAATTCAGTGTGGAGGGTGTGCCTTGCAGCCTCTGAAGGGGCTTTCTTGGGCATCTTTAGTTCCACTTCAATGCTGGCCCTGGTGCTCAGCAGCTCCCAGGCAGCAGTGGAGGTCAGGGACAGAACCTCCTCTTTTCCCAGCCTTGGTTCCAACTCTAATTTTGTTCTGATTACAGCCACATGGATATGAGTTGAAGAGCTCTGGCTGAAAAGTGTGGTACTTCAGGAGAAATAACAAGGTTTTGTTGCCCTTTGTGCTTGTTGATCTCTGTGGAGCTCAGTGGTTTGGTGAAGGAACCCTTGGCTGACAGGAGAGCACAGACAGGCATTTGAAAAGTGAATTAACTTAATATAGACTTAAATGAATGGAGAGGAGAAATACCAAAGGGCAGTGTGTGCTCCACTTGCTAAATAAACCTCCAAAAGTAGCACAGGGCTTCCTAAAAAAACATCAGGAAAACTGATGACCTCCTTGGTGGTGATGAGAGTGGGCTGGGACAGCTCTCCTGAAGCTGTGCAGGGTCACAGTACCTGCCCCATGTGGTATTCACCTGTTCTCCCCAAAACTGAGGATTCACAGCAGCAAAATGCAATTTGGAGGAGTGGTGATGGGGGTGTGTTTTCAGATCTGCTGGCTTTGAGAGGATCCTGTAGCTGGTGTTCTAGGTACTGGTTTCCCCAGTTTTTACTGTAGATGGGGCATAATATTTTTGCTTTTTAAGGGTGCATGGGTAGAGATTTATCAAAGGCTTGAGGCTCTTGGAGCTGCTGATTTAATACAAGATTTAATCTGGTTACGATTTTAGTAGAAGAGGACATTCCTTCTGGTTAAGTTGATCCTCTTTGAAATTCCTGCCTTTGTGGCACAGTGGTTCGTTCCCTCAAAAGTACAGGAATTATCCATCCCTAATTAAAGTTCATCTTCCTGGTCAAAGCATCTACCTCATTGCTGCTTGCTCCTTGTGAAACTCCTTTGGGGTTCCTGATGACCTTGAATTGTGATTGCCAGATAAGCTATATTTGTGTGAAAGTTGATATTTATTAAGATATTTTTCCTTGGGATGGAGTCCTCCCTGGAAGGTATTTTTAAGTAAAATGTGTGTATCAGTATTGGCTATCAAAAGAAAGATTGCTGGAAGGAATGGTACAGATGGATTTATTCTGATGGCCTGTTCCTCTGTAAATGGTGCATCTCAATCACTGCAACCTGTTAGCCAAGCTCATTCATATTTATATTATAAATGTTTCTCCTCTTCTGATGGCTTGTGGAAATGGGCAACATTAGATACTTAATGAGGCAGAATTTTTTAGATGGGAAATCCACACTTGTTCTCTCTTCTGAGAAATGAGGATTTTGAGCAGGAGCTAAAAAAGGCTACAGCTGAAAAATAGTCTTCAAGAAGGGTTTTATTATGGCTTTGTAATTGGTTGCCTCTAGCACATGAGCAAGCCCTAAGCGTTGGAGCTGGGTGCTTGGGAGAGGAAGATCTCCATCTGTGGCTCACTAATTGCCTCATAATTGTGCAGAGACCAGGGTGCATATTTCTCTGGGCTCAGACCACCTTCATCATAAGGATGTCTGACTAAGTTGGAGGTGACCTTGTCAGAAGCATTTTGGGTTTGTTTGGTTTTTTTTCCCTATATTTTAGGACTAAAGGCATTATTCTGTGTTAATAAACCAGCAGCCTTTGGGGATGTTCAGAGCATTGAAGTCCTGTTGAGGTGCTGTAGGTGCACAGCCAAGGTTCTTTCCCCTTTTGTCTGTGTTTTTTGTTGTCAGGATGTGATCTTAGTTCACATAAAGTGATCTTTTGTGCAGGTGAATTAATTCAAACTTCTAATTGCAGATGTATTGATCTGGATGTATCTGGAGGTTCCAGGTGGGCTGGTGGCTTTTGACATGACAGCAGAGATATCTGAGATGTGCAGGCCATGGGCCAAAACCCCCTACAAGGGCACGCTTCAGTTGCCCTGCAGAAGTTTGATTGTGAAGAAGTCTTTAATCTCATTTTACAGATGGGTCTGGAGTGCCTGAGGCTGCCCTTTGTCAGCTGGGATCCTGCTGAAGAGGATCCTTCCATAGAGGGAGCCCTCATTTCTTCCCAGAGCTGTCTTAAGCCAAAACCTTTTTTTTTTTTTTCTTTTCCCCTGCATTTCTGCACATGAAGTTCAGCAGGAGCAGGACTGGAGGAATATAAAGCTGGGGTCTGGCTGCCTTGGGCTGCTGCACTTGCTCAGTCCTCAGCACCTCTCTTGCTGGTAACCTGGGTACACTGCAACTCAGAAGCCTGTCCTCCCATAATCCTCGTGTTCTAACAAAAATAGGATTCCAAAATGAGATTTTTGTGTACTCCAGGGTACTGCAGAGCACTCTTCACACCCAGCAGTAGGTAGTGGTCAGGGGAGAGAGGTAGGAGTGTTTCACACCTGCTGGTGGCCAGAGGTTCTCTGAAGTTGTGGAAAAACCTTTTTGTGTACTGTTTTTTTCCTGCTGCTGTCTTGTTCTGGCCTTTGTGAATCACATCCAATGACTGCTGCTCCTCCTCAGAGCACTGGAAGTGCTGAACCCAGGAGAGGAAGAGCAAACCACGAGATGGCAGCAGCTGAAAGCAGGAGGAAAGCTGACTATCTTTAGACACTTTATTTTGTAACTACTTCCCTCCTGGTTTTTATCCCTGCACTTGGTTTTCTTCAGGAATGTAAATATTAGCAGAAAAACATGAGAGGAAATCCATCTTAAGCCTTGCTGGTCTTTTAATATTTGGAAGGAACAACTTTTTGCTCCAAATATTTTCAATCCTTGACCTTCTAAGGTAACTTTTAACCCATGGAATAGATTCCTTGCCAATCGATCTGTTATCCACATGGCTTAAGTTAACTAATGTCACCTTCCCCCTGTTATTTTCTAGGTTCTGTTCAGTTTTTAATTCCTTCCTGTAGCATTTCTCCTTCTTCATGGTGGACCCAAGGTTTTTCAGCTGTGGCTGTTTTGCTCCTGTGTTTTGTGGGCTGTACAGACTTACTGTGGTGTGTTTTACACCATCTACATCACAATTTATTGGGAGAAACACTACTGTGATTCAGCACAGAGTAACCTGAGGTCACATAACTGATTAATAAATGCATCAAGTGTGTGGAGTCTAATTAAACTCTCTTGTACCTGGGAGTTTTTTTTGCCTTTAGCATTAACCACACTAAGAAGGGAATGTGAGATCTGACAACTGGAGGTGGTGAGGTCCACCTTGATCTAATCTGAGTTCCCTCCAGCAGTATTGAGTTTCCACAGCTCACAGATGAGACTAAAAACCTGTAGACAGAAATCACAATGTTCTCCTGTCTCTCCTGCTGTGCCTGCAAGGGAAGTGGGTTCCTTCTCTGCCAGAACTTCAGTGTGTAGCAGTTTCCTGGATGACCCTATGGAGGAAGATGATCTTCCTTTTATTTTTTCTACTACCTGGCGAGCAGAATGTCTCTGAGATGATGTACTGAGGAATGAGCCTGTTTAGAAACAAAAGGAGCTTTTGCCTCCTGGGACTGTCCTCTGCAGGAATTTTATCCTTCTCTGGGTAATAAAGCTGAGAAGAAAAAGCCTTGCTGAGAAACTGGTGATCCCTCGAGTCCCAAAAGGACTTTGTGGGAGCAGTCAGGGGTGTGGGAGTTGTCTTGTACGACAGGGAGTGGAACACCACCTTCTCCTTGGGCACAGGAGATCACTTGTTCCTCATGGGGACTGTCCCAGCCCTGTGATTTCCCTCTGCAGCTGGTGTTCTTTCTAGTGGGAGGAGTGAGCTGTCACTGCTGGGTGAATTCATGATTCCTGCTCAGGAAGGTTGTAAGGACTTGGAAATCCACATCCCAGTATGGAGCTGAGTATTGGTGGGAGCTGTGGGCTCTGCAGCATCTGGTCAGCCTGGGGCTGCTCCAGGATGACCTCTGTCCCTCTGGATAAAAAACATCCCTCTTTGTTTTGAGGTGTTGCAGATACAGGCTGGATCCTGAAGTCCTCCAGCCATGTCTGAATTGGTCCTGTCTGTGGTTTGGGGTTTTTTTAATAACGTTTGTGCTGCAAGTAGAGATAATATTTCCTTCTGGGAGACACTTGATGGCATTTGTGGGTGGAATTTCTTTTCCCCAGTAATGGATATATGTTGCAGTGAATGAGAACGTTGCTTGGGGCTGTTGAAGAGTGGTGGTGTCACTTTGGAGCTCTCTAATGGATGCCTCTGCTGTTTCCATGAGCCTGCCCAGGAGGAAGAGCAACACTTTTGGTAAACTGCAGCCAAGAGCAGCAACAAGCTGGGAAAGAGATGGGGAGAAGCTATGGAGGAGTCTGTCTAAACAGTGGCTGTGTTCATGTGTGGTGGGAAACTTGAGAGAGTAAATGTGGGAGATTGCCAGGGAGTGCAGAAACCAGCTGTGCGTGCTGCAGCAGGCAGCAGCCAAGACTTAAAGTAGGGGAAAAGGGAGAGCTGCCACCTGTGACTGGGGGCACAGCTTCTGGTTTCCCACTGTGACCCCCCTGGTTCTGCTGGTGAACTCAGATTTGGCTTTGGAGTGAGCTCCTGCAGTGGAATCTCACTTTCTGAGCAGGTATTTTCTACAGGTTGTCATCCTACACAGGTCTGAGGGAATTTCAAGCATGCAATTGAAATTTCAAGCATGCATGTGGGACCTGGGTTTTTGGTTGGTTGGTTTTGGTATGAGGGATACAGGTCTTGAGCATCTTCCCTCAGAGCTGTGCTTTTCCCTGTGTTTTCAGCACTGGCAAAGAAGCAAGGAGTTTAATAGTTTGTGCATTTCCACAGCTCCAGAGTGTCTCTTCCCAGACCCCTCATTTATAAAGCTTAATTGACAAATTCATCCATCAGAGACTTGTCTCCTTCCAGTTACAGCCACCAGTATGTGCCTAATTTCCAAAACATTAGTCTTGCTGAGCAGATCAGTCCAGGATCTCTAACATCAATCACTGTGCTGGGAATTTTGTTGTCATGTGTCTACGTGTTATTTTCCATTGGAACAGACACTTCTAGCTATTGACAAGCACCATTTGTCAGATAATGCTGTGGTCGTGATGTTTTGTAACTCTGCACCCCCCTTTTTAGGGCTTTGTGAGGAATTTGGTGCTTAGCTGGTGCTTTTTGCTCAGCTCAGATCAGAGGCTGCTCATTTGCCACTGGATGGTGCCAGCGAGAACCTCTGCAAGGAAAATTGCAAAAAATAAAGCAAAACCTTTTTGATGTGTGTGGTAGGTGCCTGATCCAGACTGGGATCAGACCACAGTGATTTCTGGAAGGAAAACAGGGAGTTGCAGCCCCTCTGTGTCTTCCTGTGGAGTTTAATTTCGTGCACTGAGGGCTCAGCTGTGCCAAGGAGAAGCCCCTTGTGATGGAGCCAGCCCTGAGCAGCTTCTTGCCCACCTACCACAAGAGTCTCAGCAGCTGGGAGAAGCTTGTTTTCCAGCCTTACAGCTCACACATCCTGATTTTTGCAAGGATATGAGAGCAGAAGTGATGTTCTAGTCTGCCACAAAGTGCCATTTTTTCTGCAGGGAAGTGCAAAACCCAGTTAGGGCAAGCACGCCGTGGGAAGTATAACACTTAACTTCCCTTCCATTGCCACCTCTGCAAAAATTCAGCCCACTTGCAAGAAGCAAGCCAGGAGGTCTTCCCCACCCAGGCAGTTTTTGGGATGTGATCAGGAACTCGCAATGTGTGAGTCTCCTGAAGTTTTAATTTATATCTCTACATATAAACAAGCATTGACAGTGTGAGAGGCTCATAAGGGCTCTCTGACTTGCATGGTTGCAATTTTATGGAACTACTGAATCACAGAAGGGTTTGGGTTGGAAGGGACCTTAAAACTCAATTTGTTCCATCCCCTGCCATAGGCAGGGACACCTTCCCCTATCCCAGGTTGCTCCAAGCCCTTCCAGGGATGGGACAGCCACAGCTTCTCTGGGCAACCTGAAGGCCTCACCACCCCCACAGGGAAGAATTTATTTTGTGAAGTAAGAAATTTTAGTTGTTCCTGGGCTGTTTCTAGAGAAGCAATGTAAGGAGGGCTTGGAGATAAAAGTTGTGAACAGGAATAGAGGTCATATTCTCTGGAGAGCACCTCTTCGGGACCTTCTGGGCACACAGGTGGTCACAAAAATGAGTGGCCCTGTGAAACACCAATCCATGGATGCTCTGGATCTCCCATCTGGCAGTCTGTGCTTAATGGCACAGATGTACCCTGCAAGCCCAGAGTGCTCTTTAAATGTCAGCACCTCTCCATTCTCAGAAACATCTCCTGGAACCTGGCTCCCCTGAGGACAGGAGCCTCCAGCTGTGGAGGGAACGTTGCCTTTCCTCAGCATCTTCTCCGAGTCCCTTCATTTTTCCTCCTTTTCTTCATTTTCGCTTCACTTTAACGGCGTGGCGAGCCAGAGGTTCCTGTTTCAAGCAGCAGAACACTGTATTTCATTAACTCCATTACACACTTGGTTTAATTTCCAATTAGCTTGGGATGCTGGGGAAGTAATCTGATTGCTTCGACTGGTCGGCGTTCTGGATGTGCCGAGCTTCCCTCCTGTCCCCCCAGCCCCTGCAAAGCTTTTCCGTGTGGGCTGCCAGGCAGACATGCAGGTTTTCACCCACCCCCTTCCCTCCCTGGTGCTGTTTGATACCATTTGCTCTGAGCTGAAGGTTTGAGCTGCCAGAAGGAATCACTTGGGAATCAGTGCTCCTACCTCTGCAGCTTCCCGCGAGGTCGGGTCTGGTCTCTCTGGCTGCAGAGGGAGAGTTTGTCTGGAGGTCGATTTAAAACTGTTGGGTTCTTCTTAAAGCTGTGATGTAGCTCCTAAATGTAGAGGTTTGGGCTTGTTGTTTTGTGGGCTTTTTTTGGTTTTTTTAATAAGAGCCTGGGAGATTTTAGCTTTCCTCATCCCAATGATGCTTCTCCAAGTGCCTTAATTTATTGGGAAATTCCAGCCAAAAGCAGGTTTATTGTCATTCAGCTCATCTGTGCTCCAAAGGGATGTTACTGTGGCTGCATTTGAATAATGTCATCATGTACCCAGGGTGAACTGATTTACATCAGCAAGCCAGGGACCTGTTATTATTATTATTAATTGTTATTAATTCTTCAATCTGCTCTGCATTTTTATTTTCTGGGGAATTTTTAGGCAGATCCTCATTTGGTAGCTCTTAGCTTAAAGTTGATGTTCTTAATTGTGAGTCAAATGAGGCATTTTGCAGTTGAGTTAACTTGGAATTATAAGCTTTAAAAGCCTTTCCTGTTCATTAGTTGTTTGGGCTTGCATGTCTGTGGCTACTGGGTTTACTTCAGTTTTTTCATTATTTTTGAGAACTCAAGACTACACCAGCTGTTAGTTTCATGTCCTTTTAGTCTGCTTCTTCCAATCTATGGAATCAATTACACAACTGGTTAGTTTATCATCAAAATAAACATGGGGCATGTTTTGAAAAGCAGAGAATACTTTGTGTGCTAAACAAACTTAGGGGTTTTTTCATCAGAGTGTGAAGCTTGTCCAGTTCCATGGAGGACTTTGTCCTACGTGACTTGTAAAGCTTTGTCTTACATTTATACGTCCCCCAGCAATTCCATCATCTTTTATTTTAAAGAGAAAATAACTAGCTTCTTGTAACTTACCACTTTGTTCTTGCTGTTTGATGTGGTTGGACTTCATGATGTTGTGTTGCTGTGTTAAGGAAGAAGTGTCAGCCGAGCTGAAGACTTAAGGTTCAGCTTTGATGTTGCAGAATTTTTCTTTTTTTTTTTT